>JAWPHD010014403.1:0-61594 GCA_037043455.1 Cyrtodaria siliqua
TTTCTGAAAAGGATCAACATGACATGATGTTGGTCCTTGTCGAAAATCAATTTAATTCGTTACTAAACATGGCTGCCAGCGGCCATCTATGTTTACATAGAGATATGGTAAAAACTTGTAGCGACTACTCCTCTGAAACTACTTGACAGATGTTCATGAAACTTTACAGGAATGCTGATCTAGCTATCAAAACCTATCGGTACGCTTCAAGGTTATTGACCTCTTGTTAATTATTTAAAAGCAACCGGATGTGCTCGACTGCCTCGAAAGTAGTTCTATATAAAAGAAAAGTGTGCTAATCATTGTTTTTTTCTTAAACCTATATGTTAGTACATGTTGCTGTTGTTGTTGTTGCTGTTGTTGTTTTTGTGGGGGTGGGGTGGGGGCTGTAACTGTATTCTGGGCATGTAATTGATCATGATACCTTGAGTGTATCTCATCATGCTTTTGACAGTTTTAGATAAGAATGTCAAAAGTGAAAGTAGACTGGGTGAGAAACTGAGCAAATATTGACATTTGTCCCAGTGTTTGTAAACTTTCGAAAAAATACTTTCTTATAAGTAAGTAACCACCCCTCTCTCGTTGATTTGTAATAGCAGTCATGTTTATATTCATGAAACAGTAAGTTTCCCCGTATACATATGATGTTTGTGTTTTCTACAGGTTTTTAAACATTGTCAGATAACAATGGAAGGTATGGGAAAAACCAGTGTTGATTTGATATGTTCAGTTTTCCCCTTCATCAGATAATGACAGTGTTAATCATGCTAAGGCCAAAAGAAAAAATACCTGTGTTTCCGGTGGCCCGACAGACCCTTTTTTTAAGGGGCCGACCCTAAAACTTTTTATGGAAAAAAAAATCTTTTTTTTTATTTGTTCTCTAAACAATGATTTATCACAATATATCGAGGTAAACTGACATCACAGAGAAACTTTCAGTTGTATCATCAACTGTATGGGGTTTATGAGATAGATACATGTAGAATCTCACAATACCTAGCTCCAAAAAAAAAAAAAAAATGCCTACCTACCGACCCTATTTTTTTAGAGCATGCAATAGGAAACACACCTATTTTTTTTTTGGCCTAATACATATATTTTACACACAAAAAAATTAATATATGACAGATTCTTTTTTTTTAACAATCCTAAATTTATTATCGTACGTATCTTTTACAAGTGTAGTGAGATAAAAACGATAACTAACAAAGAAATACGGGAGCAACAATCATGTGTCATCTTTATTTATTACAGTGTATTATAATACATGGTTAATTATTTTGAGACGAATGTATACTCAGTTGCAAAAGAAAGTGTACACTTTGAAAATTTTACTTTACACCCTATCCTCTTTATCAAGCGACAGTCCCTTAATTATTCAACCTATTGAAAAAGAAATGACAACATGATATTGGAAATGGAATGATAAAAACGTCGGTACCAAACGCGGAATTTGTCAATTTAACTCTAAATAAAACTTTATATAAAAAAAAATCTAAACAAAACTCAGTGTACACTTTCTTTTGCCACTAAGTAAAAGATGTCTTGTCTGCATTGTTCAATGTGTAATACTTTGTTTATCTGTGATGCGTTTTTTTTGTTGAACGTTATCTGGTAACCGGAAACATGTATTCCGACTAAATATGTTCCCGATGGAACAATGTTTCCCGAAATACAATACGGTGCATGCATCCCGGATTCTAAATCACATATATTCAATGTCCGTGATGGTATCTGCGGAGCATCTTGAGTGGTCTATGTTGATCTGAATATTATAATCTCCCGACTTTGTCGGTTTAATTTCCGGTTGTCAATTCCCATTTGATTATCAAATGTGGGTGGTGATGGGGCTGGGGAGGAGGCACTTGTGTCTGATGGGGAGTGGGTGTGGGGTTAAAGAATCTGGCTGTTTAGGGAATAACCGAGTGTGGACCATGAGTTGTGTTTTTGTTAGAGCTACACACGCTCACACACCTGCTAGATTATGGCGATGCTGTAGCGTGCTCGCTTTGCATGTGAGGTCCCGGGTTCGATTCCCCGCATGTGCGGGCGAATACAGTAGGACTTTTTATAATACATACATATCAGTCATAATTATATTGCAGAACAGAATGTTTCAGCCGTGTAACCTGAAACACGCTGTATTTGTGTGTTAGCCTTACAGAGGCCTAAGCCTTATTTATAAAATAAAATAGCCCATACTCTAGTGTGGAGGCGGGACCACAAACCTCTGGAATATACACACATACACACACACACACTGTTCATTTTTCACTTATAGAAGATAATGAATATTTAATTTCCGTTTAAAATGATAAATAAATTCATAGATTACAAACAAAAAAATTCATCTTCATTATTATGTGAGGAAGCTATCCAGCTGGCTTGCGGAACGTCGGTGGTTATAGCCAGGTGACACCCGTGCACGAAAATTGCCCGGAGGGGCACCTGG
This sequence comes from Cyrtodaria siliqua, assembly GCA_037043455.1. Lineage (NCBI taxonomy): Eukaryota > Metazoa > Mollusca > Bivalvia > Adapedonta > Hiatellidae > Cyrtodaria > Cyrtodaria siliqua. Next base: position 2,453 of record JAWPHD010014403.1, read on the forward strand.
GATCTTCCTCCACCACTGGAAGCTGGAAAGTCGCCATATGACATTAGCTGTTGGTGCGATTATAAAATCCAATTCAATTCAACTCATCTTCATTATAATCATATATAATGATAATATCGATGTCACTTAAATTAGTTTCCATGAGCATGCACACATTCCTAAAATATAAGGCAAACATTTTCTAGATAGCGGATGATACACTCTTAGTATGGGTCAACAAACTGAAACAAAAACCTCACACTTCTCTCTTAGATGAAATATTGTGTTTTAGTAACACTGAAATGTTTTCTTTGTCAGGGCGGGAACGTCGCTATATTATGTTAACATGTTTTTCAACTTCTTTTACATTTTGAATAGAGTGTACATAATAGTTAAATACCTTCTTTAAAATGGATTTAAGATCTTTGTGAGATAAAGTCCATTAGCGATATAGTCAGTCTGTTCTATTAAAGGTACGTCTGATGATCATGATACTGGGATATAGATTTCAAAAATAATAATTTCACAAATTCCGATAGACATGTGTGTTAGTGGTGGTGGTGGTATAGTGGTAGTGGTATAGTGATAGTGGTATCAGTGGCAGTAGTAGCAGCAGCAGCAGCGTCAGCAGCAGCAGCAGCAGTAGCAGTAGTAGGTAGTGGTAGCAGCAGCAGCAGCAGTAGTAGTAGTTGTAATTGATTTATGTATGTATTTACTTCATATAGTTTACAGGCAATTGTAATGTGTTTCATGCGTCCAGTTTTAATGTTAGCTTAAATAAGTTTACTCCTCTCAATCTTAACAAGCATCATTTTCTGCGCATCGTGAATTTGTTAAGATAACCATGTATAGCTCGTGTATCAGCGGACTCGGATGGTGTAAATCGCATGCAAGTATATTTTATATACTAGTATCATGGATGTTGATGAGCATGGTAAACTGGTTATGTCGTAATTCATATGTTTTATGTTGCTGAGATATTGCGGTTTTACCTTAATTTCAGTAGGTGATAAAATGTGCGTTACTCGGTTTTTATCCTTATGTTCTATAGTAAAATTAAAACTGTTTGGCCGAATAAGAAGACGATCATTTTCCAGATTCAATTTTGAAAGATAAATATATTGAATCTATTTGCATAAATGTGCTTAAATATAATTAAAAGTATGGTCGTCATGTGCGTCGTCATTTAGTTAGGCCACCGACCTAATAACAACCAGAGAGTAAAGCATACAACCTAATATGTTATTAGGACTGTAGTTAGGCGCAGTACCTTTAAAATAGATGATTGCTCCCATGATCGGCCTATATTTACTTCAAAAGATGGTAAAACGATAAAAGGTTCAGCTCCGTGAAATTACTTTGTTCAGCCATGTGTTCACTGACACAATTCGCCTCAGGTTGTTGATAAATGGAGTTTAAGCATTCAATGGCCTGTTAAATCGGATGTAAATTAATTCTGAATTTTATTTTGAAACTGATTTAAAATCACTTAAAGACTACATTTGTTGACTACGTGTTACCTGCTGTATATGTTATGGATAATGTATTTTAAACGCATATACTAGTATACAGGTATTCGATTCAAGCACAGGTAGGTGTTATTTTTGAATTTGAGTTTTTAAGATTGTGTGTATTTAAATAGTTTCGACGTTGTCGTATGAAATGACATACGACACGGGTGTTTATACCGGAATGCTGGCACAGACCCGACGTCGTTTGAATATGTAGCACGCCGGTGTTTGTCTCTAGTACTCGTACAAGGTACAGACGAATTTGTTTGTTTGAGGGTTTAACGTGATTTGTTCATCACATGTTAGGCTATTTATGACGGTAAATTTTTGTGGTGGAGGCAGACCACCCACTTATTCCTGGGTAGAATCAGTACTGTATATGTCCGACCATTCGTCAGAATCGACACTTTCTGACTTACAAGTTACGGTACAGACGAAATATGCTACATGTACATCTATAAATTAGTAATTTTGTATATATTCATGTATCAATCACAGGTGGCTTTATCGGGTTGGGAACTAAACAAAATTGTTAAAAAATAAAAATAAAAGTTTAAAATATGTTTGTTTTCAAGAAATAACACGAAAAAAAAAAAAATTATTTTTTATTTTTTTATAAATTATTTTTTTTTTAGTTCCCAACACCGATACAGCCAACTGTGGTATCAATGTGAGCGTGTTTGCTCGAGTGTTCTCTTAAGGTGTATGGTCCCGTGACCCACCGGGGCACATTAATATGGACTGTTGTGTGCGTACAGCTAATAATGTATTTGATATTTATGTAGAGGACCTTGGTTTTAAGGCTCATTCGAATGACTCGTCATGTTGGCATTTACGTGTTTCGATACAGTTTGAAATTCGATCGGGGCTGGTCTGGGCTGGGATCGATCTCACAGTTCCTGGGTCACTAAACCGTCGTGCTAACCACAACACTACGGTACCACCTAATATCATAATACGAGTGTGTCCAAGTTGGGAGAGAGTTCAATATAGGGGAAATCAAATTATTTGTACACCATTACTATTGAATTAAATATTGTAAATGTTTAACGGCTCATCAAGTCAAGCCTCCCCAGAGAGAGGGGCAAGATATATTGGAATCCGAGAACCGTGCCCTACTGTTACCAAAAGTCTTTATTTATTTATCCTTGTGGCCCTCTATATTAAATACAAAATGAACCCAGAAATACTATAATAAAAATGAAAACCTCATGCATGCACACACACGCACACATTCACCCTAACACAAACACCCTCAACCATACGTCACGCAAGCATTTACGCAAGCACGCACAAACATAAACACACACATGAAACTATACATAAAGTATATATATTTTTTCCTTGTCCAACCGATAAACAAAGTTTTGCTGATATCTACCAACGAAAAGGACCCTATCTGAAACAGAAAATAAATTATTTCTACCGGTTGGATCTACGGCCAAAGCCTGAACACAAGTATTGAAATGGCACAAAGAAAACTGTTGACATTTTCAGTAATTTCGTAATGATTACGATGTGATATTGCAAGCGCCATCTACACATCTACGCATACAGGAAGTACATCAAATCACTATGGTATCCATGCCTGTTGTGGTTCATGCCTGGTGTAGTCGAAAGCAGTTCCAAATATATAATCCGTAACTTTTTGTGTGATAAAAGGCATGTTCGAGTATTTTAAGGCATGTTTTTCTGGCTGAAATGACTTTATTGACTTGCTTGTGAAAGCTAAGAAACATTTGGAAGGTTGTTTGATGATTTTATGTATCAAAAGTGAAAGTATCACACATGTAAAAGGTGCCGAATGTGCTCACTGTGTCAACAAAGATCACAATTTTCTTTTCTTATATGCCACATGACCCTTACTATTCTCAGCAGTTTTCTAGACAGGAAGGTCTAAGAATATGTAAGTGATTCCTAGTTTGAACTTCATTTTGAAAAATGGCAGACTAGAAAGCATGGAAAATAGTGTACAGGATTCAATGAGATTGATTTTACTTCCGGTACACCTTTAGATTAAATGTTGTCTGAATGAATGTATTATCAATTGAGATGTGTCCGTTGGTTTTTACATAGGATCTTCTGATTTGCAGAAAGCATCTATAGAATTGCGGGATAATGGGAAAACTTTGAGTGTTTGTCAACATCTAAGTATGTGGAGTGCGTGGTCTAGTGGTAGAGCGGCGGACTTCAGATGGAGAGGTCGTGGGTTCAATCCATGCCGTGGCCATGTTATTTATCCTTGAGCAAGATAATTAATCCACATTGCTTAGTACTGGTTCTACCCAGGAAGCCATCGAGAGTGATTAATATAAGTTGCAAGAACTTGTACTACTGAACAAATAAATAAAACATATTACTATCAGGGCTCAAATTTAGCGACAATTTTGACTGGCAACATTTCGCCATTAGCATTTTTGGTTACTGGCAAAACGAAAAAGTTACCTGCAATTTCTATGGTTGTGTGTGTGTAAGTATAAATATGTAACAAATAAGTAAACAGCACAAGATGATTCATCATTAGCAAACATGCTAGATTCCATATGTCATACAAATACAAAGACTTAAAAATATTAAGACACCATTGATATGAAAGCACATGTTGTTGTTTTTTTAAAAAAAAAAAGGCAGACATGTTATTCTAAATTAAACATGTAAGGTATTTTGATGCACTTGCAAATGTTTGCCAGTACAGATTACTGGCATTCTGAAAATGGCACTTTCATTTTGCCAGTACGCCAGCTTACTGCTATCTAAGATTAATTGTTTGACGTAAACACGTACACATTTCTATTACTACATTAGTTATGTTCATTTCTGTTCTTCTTCCCCGAAATGAATTCGAAACTATACATAATTCTGTTAAGGTCTCGTGTAATACCACGATCGTGTATAACTTCGATCAATCGTCTAATCATATCGCGCTTTTTCGTTAATTGCCCAAATGCATGAATAATAATTAGAGGTAAACATGATGTCAACGATTAAAATCAATGCCAATACTCCGTAAGACCCACAACATATTGACATTTGAGCGGATTTTGAGATATCGAGTTTATTTAACTGACTGTTATCAACCACAAATGTGATATTGTTTTATAGTTAGCGATAAAGGTATTAACAATAATAATAACCAATAATGATAACATTATTACTGTAGGCGATAACCCGACGTGTTAATTTTAGCAGGTTTTCCCACAGGTCATTGATAGGGAAATGATGTTTGGTATTTTTCACACTAATCGAGCTTGAGTTACGATAAAATCTATTGTAAGTTTAATTCACGGCTCGATTACAATGTGTGGTAATTAACGTGACTGTTCTTTACAACAACAAAAACTGGTCAATTTGTCTCAGTTTGTTTTATTTTAGTAAAAATAAAGTGAAGTTTCATGTGTATATAAGTCAGATACCGGCAGAAAAGTTGAAAAGTTGATAGTGGTAAGACGTTAACCAATTCAAAAATAGTTCAAACATACCAAAAAATTCATATTTGGACCATAACTTGAAGAATTTTGGATATTAATAGGAAGCACCTCGCACTGTAAGTCTTTATTTGTCTGACTTAATTTAGTCTCTGAGATCTGTATATTGATAGCTGAAACAACCAGACAAGAAATATCAATACATCAAGAACTATATAATTGTAACGTTATTTATTTCCCAAGATTTGTTTATGGTGTATTGCCATTTAAAACATGGTGATCACCATGCAGTCTAACAAAATGAGAGTTATTGATGGAAATTCAATTATTGTTGTCATTTGGTATGTACTTAATCATTCATTCAGAGACTAAAATTGGTTGTTATTGCAATGATTTGTCTGATTACGTCCACAGACATATTAATAAACAGATAGGAAACTTTCTAGCTTAACCAATGAAGTAACCAAAATATCACGTGGCACCTTAACTTTTCCTTCTATCTTCTCTCTCATTTTTTTCCGATTTTGATGAGAATACATTCAAAAGATTCACAGTGAATAGCAAAATGGGATTATAATAATTTTGTTTATTTTCAAATTAAGAAATTGTATTAAAAGATGTTTAAAGTTTAAAATGGCATCATTTTTCGCGTTTCTCTTAAAAATCAATGTTTTGACATAGTCAAAGTTTCCATCAAACTCCTTTTTTGCTCTCAATGTAAGAGAAAACAAAATACTATCATTGGAAAGAAAATTCAATTTGTGATGGTATTTGGCGTGAATGAAACTTGTATCTATAAAACTCTTCATGATATGTGTGTTTAAATTTGGGAAATATTTTGTGATATTTTCGAACTGTGCCACTTGAAACTTACACAATTTTCATAGTGTCCAATCTATTTGTTATTAGGTCTGAGTTACGTCTCGTAATGTAAGCTAACTTGTTATTTACAAATGTATATTACGTTTACATCAAGTTAAACATTTTGAAAATGAAGGGATAGTGGCAAAGCATAAGGAGTAGTTTCAAGTATCTGTTTGAGATTATGGATTAGTAGGCCACTATGCTTTAAAGTTTATATGTTCACTGGATGCGTATTTTAATCTTTGATTTTAACCTTGAGTTATGGTTGTATTTCAAGATTGGTAAATATTCTTGAGACTGCTATGCCAAGTAAAATACATCGACATACGTTGATGTCACATGCGTATGCCCGTATACGTGTTATCACAGACATAATCAAAATTATTATTACGTCTGTGATGTTATATCGTTTCTCAGGGACTTAACTAATTGCATTCTGCTAGTTCCTGAGTTACTGTACATAATGTGAACGTAAATTTCAAAGAAGAAAGCCAAGGAATAAAATGAATTATTTTTTCTTGTCTCTTCATGGAGCTCCAGGCGGTTCTTGTCCCTTTTCGGGGTCCAATATGAGACCGTGCATGATTACTAAGTTGTGTGCAACAGTTAGTGTAGACGATGTAGTCGTAAGTGGTAAACAAACGACTGTATCACGCATAGAGATGCCCACAGTGTGTACAATGACAGCATTAGTGTCACATTAGCCGCACATTCGGAGTCACCTTTGACACCATCGCAGAGAAAGTTCAAACGCAGGCAATATTATTATCCAAATCGGATTATCTCTATCGTTTGATCTGATTAACCCCACGCTAAGTTTCCCACCGTGCTCAAGGGTCGAAGTCATCTCGAAGACCCTTCTTTATCAGTAACAAATCTCCATTTCACAGCGATATTGAGTATTTGTCAATGAGCTTATCGGTCCCTGAAGATGATTTATCAATGTGTTAAGCGGTATAACTTTTTAAACAAATCCTCATGGCGGCCGACTTTCAAAGAGTGAAGTCAATTGGTGTGTTTATCGAATACAGTAGTACTGTGTTGACATGTTTATCGTCTTTATATCAAGTTTGTGTTTAAATTGTTTTATATGGCGTTATAAATCATTTTTATGATTAGCATAAATGGCTTTGAAGTGCTGCAATAAATATGAGAGGGACACTGTTATCTCTGAACCCAGACCTAATAACAAATTTATGAATATGTCTGTGCTCTGAATAAATTATCAAGGTATACTTTAGTGAGAGCCGATCTAATTATTTTCCTAATGTGTAAAACCACAATAAAAAAAAACATGTTTTAATTGCATTTCGGATAGCATTATCATTACACGAACGCAGATTAAGTAAGAATATTTCGCTGAAATGCAATAATGCATAATTGTCTTGCTATTAGATTCATATAAAATACATCAAGTATCCATTTACTGAAGAGCTTTATAAGAAAAACAACAGACATACGCATTACCTCACAGCAGAAGCCACTTCAATGTATGATGCAAACACGCAAGTCTATGGATGAACTATTGTTAAAAAACAAACACTCGACGTCTTAATTTGCAGTTATAACATGCATTAAGTGTCATAAATACAACTGGTGCTGTTGCTATACTAGGCCGTCCTTAAAAATATATATGGTTTGCTGTTTCCCGACCCAGGATTTTATAAGTAGGTAGGTGAATTTTTTTTGGGCCGCAGACAGTAAAAACCTTAAGAAATGAAAGAAAAATATACTAAATATAGTAAAAAGATATAAATATGTTAAAGAATTTTCGGTAGGAACTTTTTTCATGGGTAGGTATGGAAACAGCAAACCAGCAATTTTAATGGTTGGTCCCATGTACAGCAGACATGTTAGTTTTATCGTGCGTGTTATGGTAGCGACTTTTTATCTACTTAACAGTTCTCCCGTGATGTGTATTCGAGTATTAGTCCTTAAACTAATTGTTATTTAGTTTGTGGTATGCAGGGTGATACTTAGACTGGCTAAGTCCAAATGTTTGTTAATGTTTATTGCCGGAGCCTCAAGACTATATTTATCCCGGACACAGAAAGCTGCTATGGGTGTTGGACTGTGTATCAGCGTGATTTTACTGCTCATAAAACAACTGTGTTTTAGTAAGAATACCGGGATTGATTTACAGGCATTTTATGGCTACTTGAATTACGTATCACTTTTAGCAGGGAGTACTTTTAGTGATACAGTCAGAGTCTACAAATTATGATCTGCGCATGCGCGCAGAACTGGTTCTAACTGTTTTTTTTACTACAAGAATTAGATATAAATTTCAGGGATACAGTCTAAAAATCTGTTTTCAGCATACGAATACAGCTGGTTCCAAATCGGTATCGTCGCTGATTATTGATTGATGTTAAACTTTATTAAAGGGACAAGCGGCAATCTTGATTTTTCCTAAGCTCGCGGCGCCCCGTTAATTTTTCTGTTTTTAACTTGCATTTGTTCAATAATTAATATTAATTATAAGAATAATATAAAGGAAATTGTGTTTGAATATTACTAACTGTTTGTGTGTAAAGCTATACTCAGTATATGTATCTCTGTATGGTGCTGTCTGATTTTAAAATAAGCAACACCTCTTCAATCATTAAACAGAGTTGATGAAACTTGAACTGAATCATCTTCTAAAATGTTTGAAAAGGTCTGCTCCACTGCTACTTATTCTTATGAACTACTGATCAGTTTTCAGTAATAAAAAGCATCCAACATTAAAACTTTTCTTCTTAGGTAAATTTACATTGCTAAAATCTGATGAGATTGTCTTCACAGACGCTAATATTTCAATCCAATTGCTATTATATTACGTTGTATTTGTGTTTATAACTATGATAATTTGCACATTCTACATATTCTAACCATGATATTTTCCCAATTCCTCACATTCTAACTGTGAAACAACATTCTATTTAGTGATTCATTACACATAATGTTTCAGATGTCTATCATATTCATATTATAACATTATACACAGACATATTAATAAACAGATAGGAAACTTCCTATCTTAACCAATGAAGTAACCAAAATATCACGTGGCACCTTAACTTTTCCTTCTATCTTCTCTCTCAATTATTCACCGATTTTGATGACAATACATCCAAAAGATTCATAGTGAATAGCAAAATGGTATTATAAAAAATTATTTTCATTTTCAAAATAAGAAATTGGAGAAACAAATGTTTAAAGTTTAAAATGTCATCATTTTTTGATTTTCTCTTAACAGTCAACGTTTTGACATAGTCAAAGTTTCCATCAAACTCCTTTTTTGCTGTCAATGTAAGAGAAAACAAAATTCTATTATTGGAAAGAAAATTAAATTTGTGATGGTATTTGGCTTAAATGAAACTTGTATCTACAAAGCTCTTCATGATATGTGTGTTTAAAGTTGGGGAATATTTTGTGAATTTTTCGAACTGTGCCACTTGAAATTTACACAAATTTCATAGTGTCCAATCTATTTGTTATTAGGTCTGTGCATTATACAACACAGATGCCAAAATTAAAAACATGTTCATTTTGGCTCATAATGACTAGTTTAGTGCTCAAATCTTTTAGGATAAATGTGTTTTGTTGTTGACAATTACAAAAAAAATGTCTAACATCTATACACTGTTCGTTTATTTTTTTATCATATTCATTCTCCTTACTGTTTTCTTAGTAACTGTTCTGACTGGCTTGTGATATTTTGTATCACTGTTTTCTTGTAATATCTGAGACGACTCGAGCTATCATCAAATAAAACTGGGACGACAGCCAGCCTTGGTGATGCTTAGAACAGAGTTAGGTTTATATAGTTATGTATATCCCGTAACAAACTGGTGTATTAATTCGTTTTACATGTTTGCATGAAAATGACCACTGCTTATCCAGAAAGAGTGGTAAAATCCTCCCGAATTCATATTCATTCTGTTATAGTGTTGCCATGTCCATTAAAAGGTCTTCATCGTGTATTGTTTCAGGTGCTACTTGTGTGGTGGCAGAAAAACAATGATTGTTGCTCAAGCGAAAAATGGAGTGTTTACAAAGACAATGTGCAGTAACTCTGCAGTTCTGCCGGTTTTATGCTCATTCTGCATGCTTTTATCTAGAGTGTGAGCATGAAATGTTCATTCCTGTTGGCGCCATATAACCGGTTTGTGTTGGTGCTTCGTAAAACCTCAATTCAAATCAACTGTACATGTTTGCATTGCAGTAAATCTGCAATGGATGGTCATACTGCACAGTAACTGATAATAAAACTACATAATCTGATAATTTTCTGTTAACCCCTACTGCTGGGTGGTGGCAGAAAACAATGATCGTGGCTTCAGCGAAAAATGGTGTGTTTACGAGGGAATGGGCAGTAACTCTCCAGTTCTGCAGGTTTTAGGCCCATTCTGCAGGTTTTAGGCCCTGTAGGTTTTAGGCCCATTCTGCAGGTTTTAGACCCATTCTGCATGTTTTTATCTAGATGTAAATGGAGAGTGAGCCTGGAATGTTCATTCTTTTTGAAACCATATAACCGTTTTGTGTTGGTGCTTCGTAAAACCTCAATTCAATTCAACTGTACATGTTTGCATTGCAGTAAATCTGCAATGGATGGTCATACAGCACAGTAACTGATAATACAACTACATAATCTGATAATTTGCTATCAACCCCTACTGATTATGTACAATAGGTATGTTATATATAATGAAACAGCAACTATCTGTAAACACGATTATGCAATAAACCTTTGTTGAAAGTAATTCGTTGAAGTTAATGCACTTGAGCGGCCTCATATAAAACACTTTAAAAAGACACGGTCGTCTAGACATGCCTGTCTTTGTACGACAAGGCTATAAAACCGCCCGAATATATAAGACGCTCATTTTAACAAAGACCTATATCCAGACAGAATTTCATCTCCGAAGACATTAAAAATGTCGTCAGATTTTTTTCTGTTTAACGATCAGTTATAATATCTCTTCTGATTAAAATTGCCCAAAAGGTCGTATGTAAACATTCCGAAGAAGCCGGAGCAGTCATGTCATTGCGAATTCATACACCGTTCATACCTTTTTTTCGATATCGAACGGATTTATTTTAATGTTAATTAAAGTCATCACGGGTTAACTGCTTCCGGAGCATGACGTCATCTTGCGGGTTAATTATCGCAATGGATACTTCTGCGTCCGGAATGCTTACAGGCGGTGTGGAATTGCCGGAGATGGTACTTCTGGGATTATCCTATTAAACATAAAACAAGGATATCATCTTTAATCAGTTTATTATGTATAATGGTCAAGACGTCTTCATATATACACAGCAAAAATAGAAACGTCCCTCTTTTAGGCTGTGATTTGCATAGGGTTGATTTTGTTACACTTTGTACACCAATCTAGATATAATTTCATCATTTTATACTTATCACTCAATCATTCTGATAATATTAATAATCATCAAAAACCAAAGTTTGTCTGTTGCTGCTAAAACATGTTTTGTTGAAATTGCGAAATCACTATATTTTTATTATAAAGGGAGGTAATCTGAAAATATTCGTTCTTCAAAGCTGTATGGCGCAAAAATTAGTGAAAAAATCAGCGTATTTTCTCTGTTTTTGTGGTGATGAGGTCATTCTCTGTTTATTTCAATAAAACAAAACTGTGTTAACTCAAAGTTTTAACCACAAGACCCGGAAATGCTGTTTAAACCAAATCAAGGTGAATAAGTTTGCCCACAAGTTTGATTCAAAGAAAATTGTTTTCATGACAGTGCTAGCCTTTATCAAAGGTATTGGCGTATAAGATTAAATAAAATATAATTTCATTGTGTCTAAATCTATGGGTAAAGTTGGGGACGTTTCTATTTTTGCTCAGTATACGTCGTGGTATAGTGGTTATCCTGTAGTAGATCGTTTTACTCTTTAAAGAGAATACACCAGGCTTTGGGACCGAATTTGTTTAAAAACATAAACATGTATGAAATGACCAATTTAAAAGGTGAAATAATTCATAGATATAGAGGGAATATTAACCGTTTCCTATAATACTGCGCAATAATTAAAAATTATAATTTACAAGTCTGAAAAGTCCATAGAGAAATCCCCAAGTTATAAATAGCTGTCACGCACAACAAATCGGCGATATCTATACACATAACGCTCGCTTTGAAATACAATTGCGATTTATTTTACCGCCAAGATTAAAATAGTTATCCCTGACGCGTCACCATAGTTAGGAAATACCTTCTTCGTGTCGTTTATTTTGATATGTTCAATGTAATTTCTTTTGGTGTTTTATGGGTAATTAAGTTTATTGTTATCAATTAAATACATACAGGATGTATTTGAACAATTCTAAAAATAATACCAATCCTGATATACTCCCTTTAAACTTTACTGTAAAGTTCACGTACCTCTCTAATATCCGTTAACGGCTTCGATTGCGAACGAAAACATTCGTGTTCATGATTAGTTCTAATGTTTTAATTAGATTGATCGATCTGGATTGTGCAGAAGGAAAATCGTTTGCACTACATCACTGTTCGCGCCTGATGAAGTTTCAAATGAAACTGCGTCCAACCCTCCGTCAAGCTGCCAATGAAGCGAGCATGTAATTGATCAGATTTAGTTTGCGTTTCATCTTGGTGCGAGGATGTATGCTTTGTTTGGAGCTTTGTTAATGTAGTTTTAGTATAAAGAGATATATTCGGAACGTGTTCTTTATCCAGATACTTACTTCAATACCCACTTTTATTTTTATGAAGTGTCTTTTCAAGCCTTTTAATGAACTGAATTGAATTGAAAGTCTTTATTTATCGAGGGTGACCCAATTAGTTTATACTAATCTTCCTTGGGGCCCTCGAACTGAAGTTTATTCGCACACAGCATTACGTGGTCCGAGTATTAACGTTATTACCTCATCCAACCCCTTCTCCAAGAAGCGAAAACGGGGTTGGCTGGGGTAGGAAATAAAACCTTAATAAACGTTTTCATATTGTTTTTAACGTGTTTATTGTCGAAATATCCGTTATAAAATCCTGCTAATATAAGCTTTCCCATCGCTTAATGGAATTAAGGCGGGAACACGTAATGGACAGTTGACCTGTCATCATATAAAAATGAGTAATCTATACACATTTGACTGTAAAGGCGTTCTTTTAAATAAATTAAACAATGTACATGTATTATGTTCGGAAATATTGTGTTGTGGTTTTCTGTTCTTTTCCGACAACCACTACGTGTTTTCATGATAATTAAGTTACGTTGTAAAAATATCACGGTTCACGAATACTGTCAAACATATCTTCACACGCGCCACAAAACACCTCTTCAGTATGACTGCGCAATTATGTCACTTCACGTTTATCCCCATCGAAACTATGTCTTACATACATGTAATATTTAAGCAATTTTGTCCATAATCTCCCCACACAAAAACTTCCTTATGTCACGAAATAGCCAATCTTCATATTATCACACCTTCAGCTATGTGTCAACCGGTGCAGATTTCAATGGTACTAAATGCTTCATTTTCGATTTACAAAAAGAAATACATAATCGCTAATATCTCTATTTTCGCAGCGCGATTATTACGGGTTTGCTATTATTACGGTTACCCATTACTCTTATTAACATAAGCGGCTTATTAAAATGGACATTCTTTAAACCGCTATTGTGTATGTTATCATTTGTAATAAGCTTATTTCTGTTTGAATATTACACATCTGTGTGGTTATTCAATAAATACCATTATTTGTTTTAGTGATCGAAGGTACTTAGTGTCGAGGGTGGTTAAAGCACGTCCGTATATTCATATTTGACTCAAGCAAAATGTCCTAATGCATTTTGAGTTAAATTTTAAACAGCATTCACAAAAGAATCTGACACAATCATAAATGGAAGGGCAAAAAAAGAATCTGAAAAATCTACGGTCGGGTTTGGGCAAGCTAACATGTTTTAAGTGTGGCCTTTATATGTTAATATCTATAAAGGGTTTGTTTGTTGTTTTTTTTTTGCTTTTTTGCTTTTTATAATGATATTGTCATAGCATAGATATCTTTAATTCAGCAAAATTCCAAAACGTCATGAGACCCATGAGGATAAACCATGTGTACAAGGTTGATAGCAGGTACATGAAATAGTTATGTGTACTTGTACACAAGTACTATTTCAATAAAACAACAAAATATGTAAATTCAGTTTCAAAAGCTATTCCGATCTAGATGATATTCGATCGATGAGATATCTTCAAACCACCATATTTCGACAGCAGCGTCAGTTTTTCTCCACTTCAAAACTTATTAAATCAATTCAGTAGCAAGGTTTATATTATATTTGTGTCTCTCTCCTTTTAATGGAGAGGCAGTCCCGAAAACATTTATTTAAAGTAGCCATCCCGTTAACAACAGCCGTATTTTACAACATAACACCGTTTCTAAACTTACTGACGACGAGGTTTATGATATTATATAACTTACATATTTTGACAACTCATAATTGATTTTACGTATATTCAATGACGGGTGTTTTAAGAACACGTGAAAAATACTATACTTTAATCGGCACATTTATATTATCATATCACCTGAAAACCTGGACATAGTTTTGATAAACTGTTTAACTAATGTTGTAAGAACTTGTAGCCCAACCCTTTTGCGATTATATATTGGCAATAAAATATGATTAAATTATAAACGGTTTTGTAGTATCATTTTTGCTGTTATTTGGTCGGTTAGTTTCTTTAACGTTTTATCTCAAAAACCGTAAACGGTAATTCTTTGAAAGAACTTAATATTGGCATTCACTGGGTCCTAATCCTTATGACCAAGCAGCCTCTACCTATAATAACTTTATTATGGTAAAATACTGGTCATACTTTTTTTTCTCCCAATGGACAATGAAAACCGTCAAATACTGTTACACTTAACCTATATTGTCACTGCGGTAACTCCTACCATCTGCCGAAGTCCCAACCTATCACTGGCATTGGCATTGACTTTATACATATACTAACGCCAAATCAATTATATTTGACTAACTGTTTGGTTTAATATTTATTTAAACTTTCAGAAAAGTCGAAGGTATTATTTTGGTACTTAGTGTAATCAAAGTCTCAAATGTCAGCACAATTGGTTTTTGTCTATAGTAGGTACTTGGTGGTGTTTGAGGCGTATGACAGTCTCAAATGTCAGCACAATTGGTCATTGTCTATAGCAGGAAATTGGTGGTGTTTGAGGCGTAATTATTATTCAAAGTCTCAAATGTCAGCAAAATGTGTCTTTGTCTATAGTAGGTAACTGGCATCGGTACATATATAATTATATTCACCAAAACAAAAGCTGCTACCGACACAATCGGTGTTGTTTTTCTATGATTTGTTTTCGAAAGCAACGAATAGAGAATAATGTCTTGAAAAAATTGAGTAATGGTTATAGATTGTATGTGTTTTTACCTAAATTTGATTGTTTAAGAAAAGTGGGATAACTCCCTTGTGTACTGAACTTTCCAAAAACATATTTTGTTTGGACTATTGGTGGTGGTCGATCTAATTATTCAATATACATGTACATCATTTATTATTTCCTGTTTGCTGTCTATATAATAAAGGAAAGAAAAGGGGCTACTTTTTGTTCTTGCTCAGTACATATATATACATGTATATAAACAAACATTTCTACATATCGTTACCTTTAATAGTATATTTTGTTTATAGTTGCAAGGAAAACAAATATGTGTATGTGTGTAGGGGTTGGGTGGGGGTGGGTGATGGAGGACTGAACCAGTGAGTTCCGTCGCTCTCTATAATTTATATTTACTCAGAGCGCACATGATTAGAACAACTTGATGCAAGTCACTGCTGCATTGGTAACGAACGGTATACAGGATTGCTATGTGCTTTAAACTATGAAAAGTGAGGAATTCGTAAAGTGTCTGAAATATTATTAAATGCATTAGCCCATCATTTCACCCGGCTAATTCTATTGTATCTTTATTGATATAAACGGTATTGTATTGACATAAGCGACCTGTGAAAAGCCGTATTACTCGACAAGTGGGCATTAAAATTTTGACCGTAGTGGTCAGTTGTGGATTCTATGGGTCATTTCTATTTCTGTAAATGGACAATTGTATCTTTTTATGGTCACTTTATGTCGTAAAGAGTCAAGAAGAGTGACTTTTATACAGGAGTATATGTAACTTCGGTTAAGTCTTGTCATGCGGATATTTTCAGTGTTAGTCATGTACTGACCGCGGAATCTGACTATACCATTAGCTCAAGGTCTCTATCATAAACTGAGGGAATCTGATTAAGATATTCAACGACAATTTGAAGAAATTTAAGTTGGAGTATACACGTTGTGTTTCAATTAAAGGTAAGTTTTCCTTTTTGACTATATTCTATATAATAATACCAATTACTTATATTTCAAATAGTTGTGTAGATCAAGGATTTGTACAATAAGTTATTGTACAAATCCTTGTGTAGATCTATTTAAATAAAATAGTAACAAAAGACACGGTGATACTTTTCAAGTTTTTCAGTTTGGCTATATACATTCATGATTGTATGTCGATGTAGCTCATTTTAAATCAAAACACAATTTAAAAAAAAAATTGTATCAAAGTACTGGAAGTAAGGACGAATCGTAATGGCTTATTATTTGCTCCTAATGAAAACTTTAAATTTGTGTATTTTAAGCCTCGCGCTATAAAATAAACGCTACAGTGAATGGCTTAATTAACGTGTATGTTATGTATTATTATCATTACATGGTCCGAGTATTAACTTTCATACCCAATCCAATCCCTTGTCCAAGAAGCGAAAACGGCGTTGGCTGGGGTATGAAATAAAACCTTAATTAGCGCTCAAAAAGTTTGCATATTGTAAAATTAAAACATGTAATAGGTCATTTTAAACAGGTTATCACATTTTTTTCAGTAAACCATGTTCTTAAATTCGTTTATATTGTCGAAATATCCGTTATAAAATACTGCTAATATAAGTATTCCTATCACTTAATGGAATTAAGGCGGGATCACGTAATGCTGGCCAAGGTAGCAGAAATTTCTGCTCAGTAGTAAATCATTTATAGACAGTTTGTAGGCTGATATGGATAATTGAACTCGATGCCGTTATTGATGGGGGCATATGGCTGACACAAGTTCACCGGGAGGCAATTTGCTTCCCATTATTTATTTTTTGCTTCTGAAAATTACACAGAAAATGGCAGAAACTGGCGGGAAAACGCGGTGATTAATGGATGGGTAGGTTTCTGTTCTGCGACAAAGTGCCAATTTATTTACCTTAAACACCATATACAAATGACAGGGAAGGCTGGTAGTGTTGCAGATTAATGGGCAACTATCATAGTTTGTGGTCATTATTGACCCTGTACTTGTCGGCAAAGTTGATACACACAAGAAGTACGGTATTTATCTGCATAAAAACTGTACAAGACATAGTAAATTAACTAATAGTTATATATTAAAATCAACATAAAACTGTATGTTAGCATATACCTATAAAGTCTATGATGCTAGTTTATGCAGCAAAAAAATGTAAAATAAAGGCAAGAGTTTCCCCCCAATAAAAGATAGACTGTTAGTATAAAAAGTTATATAAAAAAAAATCAATATGTTTACATTCAGACAAAAATGAGTGTCATGTACAGTATGATCTTGCAATCAACATCTCCAAACTATGTATCTTTATATGGGTTGTGCTGAAGTCAATATAGAGAATAAAGTTTCAGTGTTGTTGTTTTTTGTTGGTTATTTTATATTAAAAACCGAGGTTGACCATACATAGTATATGTTTTTAATTATCTTGATTACGTTTTCTTTCAATTCCTTCATTAGGTTATGTTCAGTTCAATACCATTTAATATCTATACTATGCTGGAATAAATTATCCATCTGTCTTATGCAGTGATGCTATGAAGTCGCATATTTTAGGAGGCTTTGACCTGTAAATTCAGGTTAGCATGCTGCTACGACCGTCTGGAAACACAACTCAAATGTTCTCCTGGTAGAAGTATTTGGGGCTTTAATTAAAGTCAGCCTATTACAGTAATCGCTTACCGAGTTTCCTAATATAGTTGCATGCCAAGTCATTTGCTTCTCTGGAAGAAAATGATTTATTGGACACATAGTCAGACTATATTTCCAGCAAACAGCAAACTTTGCCTTATAAGGAGACAAGAATATTAAGACGAAACACCCTGTAATGTATTGCACACTGAAAGGGCGGTTTTGCGGCTTGTCCATACCCTTTTATTTGAACCCGCTATATATATTAAACGCGGGTGTAATAATTAACTCAACTAATTTATATAGAGGATATGTGTCTGTTTTGGGTGGTGAATATAGGATATATTTTCATCGAGAAGTAAGACAACTTATATTTTCACGAGTGCTTTAGCACGAGTGAAAATATTTGAGTTTTCTCACTTTGAGATGAAAATAAATCCTATATTCAGGACAAACCAATACACATTCTATTTATTGGATAGATCTACTCACAACCTGGAAATTTATGCAGAAAAAAGCATAAAGCGCCAAAACAATTCAACAACGTAAACAACATCAACAGTTTCATGACGTCATTTTCACATGTGCAATATAAACAATGAAAATATAAGGTTTTATTTTAATCATAAAATCCACAATTTCACTGGAAAGTATATAATAAATTCATATATTCATTCACATGTGTGAAATATTAGAAAATAAATACTTCTTTTCAACCACCTTCTCATGTATCTCATACAAATGCGCGAGCACTAATGTAAAATATGACTCCAGTACAGGGCAGTATCTGCTGATATCAGCCCGCGTTGAATATCAAAGCATGCTTTGCATATCTTTAACAGCCAATTATGTGACAATTTATTAAGTAAGCTTTATTTGCCTGCCCACTCCCGTACATGCTCTAGAATATTTCAAATCAAAATGTATGTCAATACGTCACTTAAAATTCATATTACGCTGACTTTTGTTCGCGTTTCTGATTGAAATCAATTTTGAATGAAAATGTTACTATGTTAGTATCTTAAAGGTTTGAATAACACACCATTTCATGCTATCGTTGTGATCATCTGCAGTTGAGGGTATAATTTAATGTTCAAAGATATAAAAACGCAGATACAAAGGCTCGGTGAAGATGTTAATGCTCAGGTAAATGTTTCGACAGAAGTAGTGTTTCAAGTTTTTGTCTCTGTATTTATTGATATGTACAGGTAAATGTTTCGACAGAAGTTGTGTTTCAAGTTTTTGTCTCTTTATTTATTGATATCAAAAGGGAAATGTTGCGACTGGAGGGGCGTTTCAAGTTGTTGTCTCTGTATTTATTGATATGTACAGGTAAATGTTTCGACAGAAGTTGTGTTTCAAGTTGTTGTCTCTGTATTTATTGATATGTACAGGTAAATGTTGCGACTGGAGTTGTGTTTCAAGTTTTTGTCTCTGTATTAATTTTATTATTATATGTATACACTATAATTGGTATACATATGTATGCTACTGGAGACTGTTGTAGTACCGAGTACTCAAAAAATGTACTCGGGGTACTTTTACGGTGTATACATGTACTTACTGTTATGCATAAAGTAGCAGCATCAACACATGTACATTACACGCCGCACGTTCATGTATAAAGTAACAGCTAAACCACACACGCATGCGCATTGTAGCAACACCACCACACATTCATGCACCTTAGCAGCTAAACCACACACGCATGAACATTGTAGCAGCTAAACAACACACGCATGCGCATTGCAGCAACACCACCACACATTCATGCACCTTAGCAGCTAAACCACACACGTATGCGCATTGCAGCAACACCACCACACATTCATGCATAAAGTAACAGCTAAACCACACACGCATGCGCATTGTATCAACACCACCACACATTCGTGCATACGTAACAACTTAACCACACACGCATGGGCATTGTAGCAACACCACCACACATTCGTGCATAACGAAACAGCTTAACCACACACGCATGTGCATTGTAGCAACAATACCACACAGTCATGAATAACATAACAGCTAAGCCACACACGCATGTGCATTTTAGCAACAACACCACACATGCATGCACCTTGTAGCATCAACACCACGCAGTAATGTATAAAGTAACAGCAAAACCACACGCTCGTGCACATAGCAGATGCAACACAACATATGCATGTTTATCATGTAGCAGCAAACCCACGCATTCATCAACTCGCCTGTAAAAATCAAACTGCTAAATGTTAACCTGCCACTTACTCGTACATGGCCGACTCTTATCGTGCTTATATAAATCAGTTTATAAATTCCAGTGTTGACACAGACGTTGAAATTGATTCTTTTTATATCGTATGTCTCTTTGGATAACCTCGTGTTGGTTGAATTGAAATAGCGGCGAGCGGAGTGCATATGAGTGTTTACTTTGAATCGATTCTGTGTGATTTATTTCAAATTACTGTCTCTATCCAATTGTACGGCACTGGTTTAGTTTCGAATGTATTGGGATCGCTACATGAACTTATAGTATATGGCGATGTTTTAACTGTTATTGGACTTGAGGAAAAAGAGGAAAAACATCCGGATATTTCAAGATAGATAGATTTCAACGACAACGGGAACATTTAATTAGTGTTTTCAAGCATACACGATCGTATCTGGTCAACTTTGAAGGTTCTATCCAAGTGTGCGGCACGGATATAGTTTTGAATGTATATTTTTGATCCTTACATGTACATGAGTGTAACGTTACGATATTTTACTGTGAATGTTTTGATTTGGAGAAAAAACGTATTTCGACATTTCTTGGTATTTCTTGATTGATGGGTTTCAACGATAAAGGTAACATTTTAATAGTTTATTAAAAAGTCGTATATAATCACAAAATAATCAGTCTGGCTATAATTATGTATAGCTGGTGTCATGAGAGAACCCAGATTTGAAAGATGGTTCTCTATATATTCTCATAAAGTTCAAAACATAAACATTATGTTATTGTTACATACTTTATTGTTGATATGTATGCATCATTTATTTAGTAAAACAGTTGGGAAAATTAAGTTGGGGTAATGGCGAGCATACTTGCCCGGAAAGCAAGAAATCCCTGGTTCAATTCCCACGCCGATTTTTGGAAATGACAATTATTCTGAATATTCAACTGTTTAGTTCCTCGATATTGAAATATTTTTTACAAATGCATTCAGCTTTGCAATTAAAAACACACCATAGTCATAATTGCATACACATACAAATATCGTTATTCAGCAATTAGACATACAACACATGTTAATAGCCTACACAATTATATAAAAAAAATATGCAGATATTGTGAACATGAACATTTATCAATATTAAACAAATGAAAGTACAATTACATTATATTATATTAGATTTACTGAGAAGCACATTATTTCAAAATCGCTGTAATGAAAAATATATTGACAAAATGTATACATTTTTCATCTGTATATTTATTTTTAATCAGTTTGCAGTGATTTTAGTTGCTTTAAAATGTATTTTGTCAATTTGCCATATATGGTAAAGAGGCGCGATGACGTCATCGTTCCAAGATGACCGCCTCCAATTATGTTCTTTGCAAATTTTCAATAGGTCATATCTCCTTCATTTTTCATGGCATTTTGATAATTCTTTCAGATTTTTTTTCAAGTTTTCCAGAGCCCCCTTAAAAACATTTGTTTGAAAATAGTGCATCAACCTCTTTAATCATAGCACACATTTTTTGTCAGTAATTATGTTATTGATTTTTCAGAACAAAATCGCAATGTTACAGATTTCGTCGGAAATGTATTTTAAGTTAAATTGATTCTAGAATTATGACGCAATTAGCATGTTCAATTATGTTTGGAGGACTAAACGCATTATTCTTTTGACAGCCTATTTAATGGAGAAACGTGTTTTTTCCTTCTTCTAACGAAATAAAGAATATCCGTCGAATTAATCATAACCTGAACTATGTGCTCAGCCCACATCAGTCCAAAAAGGAAATGCTTTAGTGTATGATTCGGGTTACATATTCAAGTAAATACACTTTAATGGCTTTGCAATACCGGCATATCATTATGGACATTTTGTTAATCAGCTTCGTATTTTATTCTGCGGTGCTTAAATTTGCACTGAATTTATTCACAGTGGTCATAAAGATCGATTTTGTATGCACCTAACACACTCGTTATTAAACTGACTTTATTGCACTGTTATAATTGCTGTTGTAAAGCAACAGCAGCATTGTTCTCGTATGTTTACAATCCCGCGAGAGTTCGCATTAGAGTAGCAATTTTCATTTCCAATAAAGGTTGCGCGGTGGATTCATTAAACGGACAATGTATGACCAGTACTAGCACAGCATGCGAAGTACTGACCATGATTTGACCTTTCCGTAGTGGGTAATATAATCAATAAATGCATTGTCACGATCTCGCAGACGCTTGCAATTTTCGCTCGATTATGCAGAAAAGTCACACTGAGTTTGCAGACTAATTTAAACGTGATAATTTGTCTTTTCATTTTTTTGTTACTTGTCTAAATGTTATATTATCGCAGTTGGTCTTCCGGTGTGAACGTTTTTGATGGATATTGTTTTCTTACACTGACCGGAAAGGATGACTTTGGCATTAACCATTACTCTTTTTTAACCAGTTATTGTGTTTAGGGACTGGTACCAGCATCCATGTTAGTATTTAAACATGTTATGCATAACCTACTTTAAGATCGCATGTTAAAAATTGGCTTGTGTGTATCAAAAATACATTCTACCGTTTTAGTCGGTAACTTTTTCCCCCCTTTTACAATCAGAATAAAAAATAAAATGTTTGTTATTAGAGTTTTCTGGATAAGTATGTCACTAGATCAAAGGCTAGCGGTGTAGTCGATGTATGTATTAGGAACTTAAGTCACAGCACGCCGTAACAATGACCTACAATGCGGGACTACTTTTATATGCGGGACTATTTTTAGTCAGATATAAAAAAATAAATAAAAAAGAAGCTCGGCATACATTTGTGCACAATGCTATACTGTAATGATATACAGAACAATTGTATAGCACCACGCTACATTTAAGCAGATGACTTAACACACTTAAACATTGACACACTCATTTATCTTCATCGCGATTCAGCGTGGTGGTAATGAACAGTTGCAATTCTTCCGTCTTAAAAAGCGTAAACTCTTACAGAAATGAGATTGGTTTTGACGTGATGTAACTATTTAATTCAAATACCGAAACTCGATTCCGCCGTTCTTTGTTCCGATGCAGTTTCTATTTGAAAGAAATGACAAAAAAAAGCGGCTTTCATTGGGAATTAATTTCGCGTTCTCCTGCGTGTCTTCGAATAATGTGTTTTCAGTTTGTGAAAGAGAGAGTAAAGCGGTTGTATGTTTGTCTGTTTGTATGGGGTTTTACGTCATTTGCAACACATGCAAGGTTATATATGACGGCGATTTTTTTGTGGTGGAGGCAGACCACACACTTTTTCCTAGGTAGAACCAGTACTGTACACCTCCCGCCATTCGTAAGAATCTACACTTCCTCACTTACAAGTTGAGCTCCCAGTGGGATCCGAACCCGCAGCGGTGAGAGGCGAAGGTTAACAACGCAACGTCGTTAACCATTCGGCCACGGAGACGCTCGAGAGAGAGAGAGAGAGAGAGAGCAAAGAGGGTATGTGTTATAAGTTGTACAGTATATAGTGATTAAAATAAGAGGCTATGTTGTTGTTGTTATTGTTTTGTTTTTGTTTTCTTTACAAAATCTGATATTTAAATTCTAAGCATGGATATAATTTATATACCATGTTCCGTGTTCTGAGTAATAATTGTTATATGTGAAAGTGAAATTAGACTATTAGTACATATATACTTACTCCCTGATATTATAAAAAAACACACATTTCAGGCAGGTTTCTATGTGCCTATGTGGAAGAAAATAAATGATAATTATTGTACTAGTATACTAAACCATCACGAAATCGTGTACACGTTACAAATGTTAAAAATATTTAAAACATTATGCTATTTTTGACTTTAATCAAAAATAGCATTGTTTTCTATTCGACATACATTCGACATCCATTCGACAGCTAAAACACACTTGTCAATCATTTCCCGCCAAAAGTGACACGTGACACGTCTAATTATCGTCAGGCGAATTCAATATTGCGCTAAATCTGCCTGAGGGTGTGTAGGAAACTCGAGCATCAGGCATCTTGTTAATGAATATGTTAAGCAGGCTTTGTCAGCTCGAGCTGTCATTGTAAACGATTTGATGAGCTCATTACTAAGACAATTGTGACTTCACGGAAACACATGGAAATACATGCAAATGTACGGAAAAGTACGAAGATTACCAAAATAAGTTGTTCAGTCGTTATTATTAGATTTAAGAAACTTTGTATGAAATAGCAGCGTTAATAAATATGTTCGATAGCATATTTAGCAATAATAAATTGTATTTTAAAATTATATAAGCCACTAGACCGGAAACAAACTATTTATAACGGACTAACGGGAATTGCCGAACTTTGAAGCGAACTTGGTTCGTCGTTTCTTTTGATGGTTAAGGACATGATAAATGTTGTCCTTAAGACAATTAAACATCACCATCGTGTCAGGTTTTTATCTACCTATGTAAAATAATATAATACAGTTGGAGGACCCCGATGTTTTTTGTGTTAGGAATGCATCTACATGTTTGTGTTGTTTTTTCCTGAAACGAGTCTGCATTTTATTAGATTCGCAGGGATGGCCAACGTTCAAGGTAAATATTCTAGATTAAGTTAATTGCGTTCTGTAATGTGAAGCTACTTGCCGGTTTTCCAGAGATTAATTATTCAAAAGTTTAGAGACGAGGGTTATTTTTTCGGTTATTGTTTTCATCGAATTGTTGCTTCCGTATCTCAAGGTTATCTGAATTTCCAATTATTCTGAAATTAGTGTAACATAATAGTACCTGGATTAATTAATTATCTTAATTAATTGATTAATTTATTGATGATTTGTCATCGATTGTTTAATGCAATCAATACAGTAATAATTTAATTAACGAATTCATTTAGTAAATGAGTTTAATGCATGCTTTGATAATATAGAAATATTATAATGTCGCTGTACCTTTAAGAGTTATGTGCAATATACATGGAACTTGCATCTAGTAGAATGTGGGATAATATTACGTATCTGTTGACATTTCTATAGCTGAATATGCAGTCTAAAACAGTTGCATCATAAAAAGGTAATGTCAAATTGTCATATGATAATCATATGATGCTGTATTCTGCACGTTCGTATGTTGTATATAAACGCGTTTATTAGTTAGAGAGAGTTTTTGGGTCTGCTCTAGTCTGAGGTTAATAACGTTAAAATGCTGCATTATCGTTATTTCGTTACTTAATTAATTAAGACATAAACACTATACGATCACGGACGGCCGGCGGTTATGTGACATTAGTTTGTTCACTTCTATGTTATTGAATAATGTACGTTCGATTGTTGGTGTTGCCATGCATGTTTTCTGCCAGGCTGCGACTTTTATCTCAGCGATAATGATATATTTGGTATATCGGCATTTCTCTTTCTCTCTATGGCAAATGCACACGATCCTATACGATCATACTGGCATATTTTCCGTCAAATCATGTACGTTTTAATTATTTGTACACGCAATT
This sequence comes from Cyrtodaria siliqua, assembly GCA_037043455.1. Lineage (NCBI taxonomy): Eukaryota > Metazoa > Mollusca > Bivalvia > Adapedonta > Hiatellidae > Cyrtodaria > Cyrtodaria siliqua. The sequence goes on from JAWPHD010014403.1 coordinate 27,918, forward strand.
GCCTCGGGATCGTTTACATCGAAAGTTCATGTTATTTTATTGACGAAATTATGTTTTAATCACGTGCATTATCATCATGCATTATTAGAACGTTGGTAAGTGTGGAGAAAACTGGTTAGTTTATTTTCATTATAATTATGTGCGGGTTTTAACAGAACAACACCACATATTCCGTTAATTTAAATATGAATTAAATTAATGCAATTGTAAATATAGATTCCGTTAATTTAAATACAGGAAAACTGTATGAATTAACCGTCATGATAACGACGCGACCTAACGTTATTTACAATCCCCGTCACTCATCCCTCATCCCCTTCACTCTCCGAGGTAGCTGGCATTTCAAAATGTATTCTCAATCTTACTTCATACGGTTTTATGAAGTAAGAAACCCCAAAGTGAATATTATTAATTCATTATGATCGCGAAAACAGATATCGTTGATTAATGGCAGCCAATGATATTAATAATATCAACGCGTGCATGGTGATAGATCATGGTTGTTGTTCTCCGTTATTAATATAGATGGAAGAACGGCTTTTATGGTAATAACTTATCGATTACTATTTATAGTTCACATCCGTGATTTAATGGTCTTCTGAGAATCTCTTATGGCATATGTTTTTGCCATTTATGACTCTTATTAAAGGGTTGCAGATCATGTCTTAGTATCGATTGCTGGTGCCCTGGCGGACTTACCAGAGAAAGGCTGGAGCCATCATTCTTCAGTATGAGACATAAAATCTGCCATTCTAATAGTAGTAATGGAATTTCTACTTGATTTGCATTTAATGGCGTGCTCTTATTAGTTTAATAACACATAAAACCTAGTTCAACCTCCAAGGAGCAGATAAGCAGTTAATGGTACGTCTGCCCGACAAGCCCCCGGGCCATATCGTTGCAAATGCTGATAAAAGCTATTCTCACGTCATAAATACAAAGCTCATCATTATATCAGTTTAATAACACATAAATAAAATACCACATCCAAGGGGCAGATAGTCAATTACTTGTTCGTCTGCTCGACATGATAGGAGCAAACAATGCAAATAAAAGCTATTCCGCGCACCATAATTGTATACCCAAAGCATTAATTATATTGTGTTTTATGATATAACATATATCCAAACAAACAAAAAATATCACCCTTAAATTTGTAAAATGGACTAAACCCTTCATGTATTTCGGTCATAAAAAAACGGTTAGCTTAAAATTGTTTATTTTACATAGATTGTAACTAAAGATCTCTCAACTTAATTTTGATCATTCTCGATGTCTTCCTGGGTAGAACCAGTACTTTCATGCTCGTGGACGCAACACGTATCGAACCTACGGCTTTTCAGGCCTGCCAAATCTCCGGATAAAATCCAAATTCTCCGGATTTTTCAGTCGCTCTCCGGATCTCCGGATTTAAGTGTAAAATCTCCGGATTTTTCATCAAAACAAAATGTTCATGATTTAACAGCTATATTTTCACAGTTTATCAGCTATTTCCCAAATTGGTCCTGTTACAACAACAAAAAAAACGAAAAAAAAAATTGTTTAATATTTAATATTTTCTAATTCATTTAAATTTGCACTTTAAAAAAAAGCAGTCCGAATATCTAGTTCGCACGCTTTAAATTTTAAATTTTAAAAATCACAGGATTTTGTGTTAAAAAGTTTTGGCAGGCCTGACTTTTCGATCCTGGATCCAACGCTCTACTACTAGAAAGCGGTTAATAGTGGTTAAGGTATTACTTCTACGTCTCAAAACACAGTTGTTTTCACGCTGTTCTACATATGTAACAGGACCTCTCTGGACCACTGTACAACTTCCCGAATTTTCTTAAAAATGTTTTCTTTGTGAAACTTAATATCTGTTGCTCAAAATATCCGGCAAAAATCAAGCGGGTCGACCAATTTGCTTTTTATAAATGTCCATAATTTGTAGAGACCCTTTTGAATTGGTCATTTCACTTTCATTTTCAAATGTATCACTACGCAGTATTAGATTATCAGTTAGGGGCTCAAATACAATCAGTCATAGCCAAATCTGTATGAAATCATGAACTTGTCCCATTCCTGTCACCTGGAACAGAAAAAAAAGAGAATTGCTTATTTTAAGAAATAAACAAGAACCGAATAACACAGTTCTTTATTTTTAAGCGCAATATGTTTTATTTCTGGGATGTACGTTTAGATATATAATACGTGTAATTAGACAGAACTAGTTAATTCTCGCCCGCCACAATGGCGATAACTTCATCGTATCCTGAAGTACCAGAAAATAGTTATACTTTTTTTTGTTGTTGTTTTTCCTTCAATGAAAAATAATGGAACACTAAAGTAGATAGGTGTAACTGCGTTTTTTTCATGTAAGCAAATATGGCCAACACAGTTTGATTTAATTTCCCCACAAATAAAGTTATTTTCCCGCACCACATGCGTGACCTTCATATAAGAAGAAATGTACTTATTGAAGATACAAAGGAACTTGTCCATTTATGCAAATTTTCGGCAATAAATATAAAGCTGATTAATTCGGGTTATCAAAGGTACATTGTTCAGTTTTTTTATTGCCATCATATATGCAAATAATTCGGCGAGAAAGAAAGAAATTCATCTTGTAATGGGCGATTAATGAACGGTTGCACATTATTTCTGTACTTGCGTGATGTTGATTAATTTGCAGACGAAAATAACTCCCGGGAATTGTAATGGGATGTAATAATAGGCTATAGACAATGGGTTGTATATGTAATCCTACCGCTTACGAACGAATTGCCAAAGAAAATGATATATATTTAAATCAAAGAAAGTAACGTCAGCTAAACTGTTCAACAGCATAACGACGTCAGCAAATAAGGTATGGCATAGCAACATAGGAACTAAATAATACCATAACACAGCAAGTCAGTTTGTTTGATTTTTTAGCAGTTTTAGGCCATATATGAAGGTTGATTTGTTTGTGGTAGAGGCAGACAACTCCACCTTTCCTTGTTAGAACTAGTACTGTATACCTGCCGCCATCCGTCAGAATCGCTCTTTCTCACTTACAAGTACAGTAAGGCAGAAAACACCAGATCCTCAGATCATTTCTAAAACGCCAGATCCTCATATAATTTCTAAAACGCCAGATCCTCATATAATTTCTAAAACATCAGCTCCTCAGATCATTTCTAAAACATCAGCTCCTCAGATCATTTCTAAAACGCCAGATCCTCATATAATTTCTAAAACGCCAGATCCTCATATAATTTCTAAAACATCAGCTCCTCAGATCATTTCTAAAACATCAGCTCCTCAGAACATTTCTAAAACATCAGCTCCTCAGATCATTTCTAAAACATTAGCTCCTCAGATCATTTCTAAAACACCAGATCCTCAGATCATTTCTAAAACACCAGCTCCTCAGATCATTTCTAAAACATCAGCTCCTCAGATCATTTCTAAAACATCAGCTCCTCAGATCATTTCTAAAACACCAGATCCTCAGATCATTTCTAAAACACCAGCTCCTCAGATTATTTCTAAAACATCAGCTCCTCAGATCATTTCTAAAACACCAGATCCTCAGATCATTTCTAAAACATCAGCTCCTCAGATCATTTCTAAAACATCAGCTCCTCAGATCATTTCTAAAACGTCTGATGCTTAGATCATTTCTAAAACGTCATATGCTCATATCAGTTATTATTACGTCTGTCTTCACTATGAAAATGCGTGCTTCCTAATTGCCAGAAACAAATTGGAGTCTCTTAAAATTATACCCGAAGAAAGATGGCTTGCATCTCTTCATCTAGCAATATGTAGTTTGTAACGAGCACTAAGCCGTTTAAGCCTGGCAGCATTAACGGATATTTAAATAAGGTAATCATAGACATGACCGAGCCTCACAGCCATCATTGCTGCGGATATAATTGCTGGATAAAATGCAAATACTTCGAATTTGTCAAGCTTAGTCTTTCTGTTGAGGCTGTTACGATAACGCAGCTACTGATACTGTAATTAGCGAGCCATGTGTTTCAGCTGGAACTGAATTCTGCACAGTCTGGTTTAAAGTGATACCTTCTAAATAATTATTATTCAATAAACGTAAACATCTTGTTTCAACTTTGAATCATTATTAATATAGCGTATTCCTACTTACAAATGCACTTATATATGTTTTTATGCGGGTCTTACTAGAAATACTAAAACAGAGTCACCCGCTGAAATAGTAGATCTTTATTTCATACAAGGCATACCTATTACAAGCTCATATTGATGAGGGCCTCAGGAAAGATTATAATTTTTACTGACTGGGCTTCCCTCTTAAAATAAAGTCTTCAATTCAATTCAGTTCAAGATATAGTCAATATACATACAAATCATCAAATAACTGGCATACATACATGTGACACAAATCAATACGGTACGGTACTGTACGGTACTGTACGGTACGAGGGGCACGTTACGGTACGGTACTGTACGGTACGCGGGGTACGGTACGGTACGGTTCGGTTCAGTGCTGCTATGATTTCATTCAATTACAATTCAAGGTACAGCAAGGAAAAAGGAAACCGTGAACAAATTCACGATTTTCATGGCACACTTACGTCAGATATGTACGAACCAGTTAACTCTGCATTATATGTTCTAACTAACAAAATATACAACCAGTAATGTTTAGTGTACCACAAATAATTTCAAAAAGTTCAAGCCCATCATGTATTGACAAACGTTCAATCATTCTCTTTTTTTTTTTAAATTAGCACGATCATATCAGTCAAATGATAAACAGCGTTTACCTTACCACACCTTACATCTCGTAGTTTACAAAACACAAACGTACTTTCTGATTTGATGGATTGTGTTGCAATAGCGACTGACCTTTTTTTTTTAATTTGTTATGTTTGGGAATGGTGCACTATTTTTTTTATATTTAGATATTTAGTTGATATTTATCAATTTGTCACATGTAGTAAAGGGCTTGAAACTTCATCGTTCCAAGATGGCCACATTTATTTATGTTTCTTGATTATGGCTTCTAAGAGGCCTTGCATATAAAGTGTATCTGAGATTAGTGAAACAACCCTTTTACAAAAAGAGTACGTATTTTCGCTATTTAACTGAGGAAATTGCAATAAAGCTGCATTTTTAAGAAATTCTAATTTTATCATCGCAGATCCGGTGGTCAGCTTGTTCAGTGAACCAAAGGTGGTCAACAAAACGTACAACACACCACACATTAAGTCTATTGTTTTTAACAAGGGCCGTAACAAAAACAATGGAATCGTCCAAAACGAATCTTCAACTGTAAATACAAAAGAACAATACAACAATACAGAGGTGGGCTTTAAAGAGACACATGGCACTCGTGAAGTGTTTGAAATGGGTGGATTTATATACCCAGTATCATTTTTACTGTTACCATGATTACATTTAAATCAATCAATTTTTAAGTATTCACTATTTCGTCTTATTATACTCTAAGTTTTAGTATATCATTGGTGCAATAATATCAAAAATTAATTATATGCAAAAACAAATTGCTTAATACTATTCTTATAATTAATATTATTGATTGTACAAATGCAAGTTATGCAAAAAAACTAGCGGGACGCCGTGAGGTTTTAAAAAATCAAGATTGCCATGTGTCCCTTTAATCAGAATGGAACAGTATCGTGATTTTTTAGTAATTCAGAACGTGTCTATAAGGCCATCCTTAAAATATATTTGTTTGGTGTTTCCCAAAGACAGTAAATAAAACGTAAGAAATTAAAGAAAAATATACTAAAAACAGTAAAAAAATAAATGTTAAAGAATTGCTATAAAAAGTTTTGGATAGGGCCCTTTTTGGTGGGTAGGTAGGGAAACAGCAAACCAACATTTTTTTATGGTCGGCCTAATTACGTATGACTGCACGCTACTGTCTCATTAGATCTGACCGCTGTAGTAACACGCTTAGAGCCTTTAACGTCTCACAACACAGTTAATTTTACATATTATTATATTTATTATATTTATTCAAAATACAAAAGACCTTTAAGTCCATGAGTACACAAGTACAACACAATACATATATATACACATGGCAATAAATGGCAACATATAAAGTCTATTTTGTCACATATCATTTGTTTGTCATATATTTTCTCCATTTCTCACTTACTAAGAAGTGTTTCAGTTCAAGATTCGTTCTCTTGGGAGAGTAAAAGAGTGTATATTTATATATACATAGCTCTGCATATGTAGCAGGACAACTCTGGACCACTGTAGAACTTAATGAATTTTCTTAAAAACATTTTCTTTGTGAAACTTGATGTCTGTTGCGCGAAATATCCAGCAAAAAACACGGGGTTGACCAATTTGCTTTTTTTTTTAATATCAGTAGTTTTAAGAGTCCCTCTTGAATTTGTCCATTTCACTGACATTTTCAAATGTGTCACTACCCAGTATTAGATTCTCAGATCTGGGCTCAGAAACATTCAGGCATATCCTAACCTGTATGAAATCATGAACTTGTCCCATTCTTGTCACCTGCAACAAAAAATGAGAATATATTTGCACATTCTAAGAAATAAACAAGAACCGGATAACACAGATCTTTTTTTTTAAGCTCCAGAAAGTGGCAAGGGAAATAACTGTTTAGTGAATTTGAATCATTCTTCTAGTGATCTATTTTCCCAAATTCTAGAACACGTGTATGCACCATCTATTTTCATTTACCTAAATTACATCTTACCTACCACATTATCACTTGTTCGACACGTTTGATGACTGTTAACTTGAAAAACAGTCAATAAATCTGAACAAACAAGGAGATAGGACGTCGCCTTGGGGTACGCATCGACATTTATCAATTAATTGTCAGTGTCCGTCATTGTCCAAAACGGAAATTAAATGTCACCATTGTAGCAATCAGTTATGCAATGTCTAGGAGACGACTTGTTATTAGTGCCGGCGTCTGAAAGGATAAAACAAATTCAGACGTATTAATTCATGATTTATGTTTCTTTATGAGCGCGTTTGCAACAGTTCATTTGGTAGATGTGTAGGGGCAATATAAACTAAGTCTGTCGCTTAGGCCAGATAGAAAAATACCTGTGTTTCTGGTTACTCGGTTGAAAAAATTAGGGTAGGAAGGTAGGTATTTTTTTTCTTTTCTTTTTTTTTCCATGGATGTCAAAACTAATCGGATTTTTTTTTAATATATATAGCATCTTTGCTAGGGCTTAATTACGTTTTAATTCAAGAATACTTAAAACATGTTTGTTTTCAACAAATAACACGGATTTTTTTATTTATTTTTTTTATTTTTTTTTTATGATAAAAACTGTAGGGTATGCGCCAAAAAATAGGGACGGTCGGGTAACCAGAAACACAGGTATTATTCTACCCGGCCTTAGGGAAATCGGACATTCTGTGGTTGTCAATCTTTTATTTTATAAATGCACCATTTTATTTCAAAAGTGATGTTTTAGTTTGATTATTCAGACATATGTCTGTATAGTATATCGTTTGTCGAATGCAAAATAAAAGTTGTGTTTCCTCTAGCCCGACCGATCACATTATGTCGTTCTTTTTTTGTAAATTCTGGAGTATTTTTTACAATAGAATACTAGTAGTCGTTAAATCCAATTGACTAATGACGAAGAACAGTAGACCAGGCGCAAGTCCCCTTAAACTTAGGTTAAAACTATGTTTGCAGTTTTTTTTAGAGGGTTGTGGGGTAGAGCCCGTCCATTCCTCTGGATCCACCATTATACATCCAATCATAATAGTTTGCAGTGGTAGGTGTGGGGTAAAGCCCGTCCATGCCTCTGGATCCACCATTATACATCCAACCATAATTGTTTGCAGTGGTAGGTGTGGGGTAGAGCCCGTCCATGCCTCTGGATCCACCATTATACATCCAACCATAATTGTTTGCAGTGGTAGGTAGGTAGGTAGGTCAATGAGAATTGTCCATTCAATGGATTCAGTCCATAGTTAAACAGCATATGTGTATAGGTGTTCATGTTAGTTGACTCTTACCGATGACTTATCATTTATTTTATTATATCCCTTTCACGCTGTTCGTAACGTCACGTCGCGTCCAGTCGCGTAACACGTATTTGTCACGTCGCATCGCGTCACATAACACGTTCTTACTACTTGCATTCCTCAAACAATTTCGAAACTTTATAAACTTCATATACACATAACAACTCATGACCGTATGTCCCTCTAAATCACCCATTTTTGATTTCCTAATTTATTACAGAATTATGGCCCTTTGTTTGACTTAGAATTAAGCGGGGGTATTCATCACCTTTAGTTATAGTTCTATTTGAAGTTGGATCTACACAATTGCAATATCGTATGTCTCTCTAAATCACCCATTGTTGATTGTCGAATTTATTACAGAATTATGGCCCTTTGTTTGTCGTAGAATTAAGCGGGGGTATTCATCACCTTCAGTGATACTTCTATTTGAAGTTAGATCTACACAATTGCAGTACCGATTCTTTTATTAGTAGGGCATAGCCCTTTTTCCTCGGGTAGGTAGCGCTGCAGAAAACAAAATATATGTTTTTAAGGTGGTATTGCACATAAACTATATGCATTAACTTAAAAGATACAGCTGCATATAGTGTAGTTGTGTGAAATTGGATTAAAAACGATATTGAAAGAGCTTATATGGAAACGTTCACTTATTATTGGGTTAAATGAATAATGGATACGGTTTAACGGAAATTACTGTCTGCGACTAGCGCTCGCTTTATCCGATCAATTATATGAATTTGCAGACGAAATAGCTAAACTCATGGCAACGTGCCACAGACAGACGCATGTGTTATTTTTGCTCCTGCGCAAATCAATGACACCCTTGCTAGCTAATCCGCCAATCTTTTTTAGTCTTTAAAACATTATTATTTTTTTATTATTTTACTTTTTTTATTTTAACACGACGTAATGGATTGCTGGACGGATTTGACTTGCATACAATACTTGTAATGCATATTTCATAAGGTCTGTCTACTCTAATGAAATTAACATCTGCACTTCCCGTTTCTGAATAGGCAGTTGAATTTTCCCTACTGGAAACAGTGCGATTGCGTAGTCTCATTCCGACGAGATAATCACACGATGTGTTTTATTGCGTTGCTGCATATCAGATTAGAATGTAATTGTATTTTTGTTAATTAATTTTGAATCACTCTTTGGAACTTTATGCATTCACTAAAATAAATACAAGGTTAAACAATGTTCTCTTTTTTTTTATGTACAAATAAGAAGTTTAAATAAGTGTTCTTATATATCTCTGGGAGAAAACACATGCTGAATCGTATCCATTCATTCATTCACCGAAAGGCAAGTTTACCTTTATAACAAAAAACACCAAATATAAAAACAATACTAAGTTTAACGAGCCTCTTTTCTTTTCGGTAACCCGTGCGAAATCGAGACTCTAATCTTCAAGATAGGCATCTGAGAGTAATAACGCGAGATAACACGAGATATTACCGTACATTATCAGTGATAGAATCATAAGACTCCGTATGTATCGGGACTCCGCATTTATGCGGCGCTCTATGGTTCTAGACTGGTATAATGAAAATTGACACTTGTTTAGAAAGTCTATACGGTTCAGTTTCTGCATGGCAGCTATTTGCGAGATTTCTGCAGACGGGTTCTTGGTTTTTCTTTGTGTTTTATAACGGATGCGAGAGTTTGAATTATTTCTGTTCTCTCTGATACTGGATTGGTTCGTCGGTTTGCTCAATGGTCATGGTAACTATTTACTATTTTGCTTATTAATAAAAAGGAAACATTATTTACTATTTTGCTTAAACACTTACTTACTCCCTGGTAATCGTTAATACTTTATTTGACCCCAAAACGTATTTATACATGTCATATTTGTCTTTAAAAGCTGCATTTAAATATTTGAAATATCGAGGAAAATACAAATAATTTATTTTTCCAGAATTATATTTCACAACATTTAATGTATATGATTGTATATATTGTACGATCATAAGTATGTGCCTTGACTGACTGATTTTGAAAACAAGTGCTTCTGTTTCACAATGTTAATGATTAACCCTTAATCCGCTAAGCACGACTATAATAGCCTTTGCGTCCATTGTAAACCCAGACTCGCAGGCTGGTCAGCACAATGTCCGGCTGCTGATCAGTCATTTCCCTCAAAACACCCCTTTGTCACATAAATGGAATGATCTTAATTCGAAGAAAGAACAGTCCATTATTTATATGTAGCGGCTTAAGGGTTAATATTGTGTTCTCATCAAATAACGATATTCCAATATAATTTTCTTTGCACTATGCGTGATGAATTACTAGATATATACGAATATTGTTATCCGAATTCAAATTGTGCGGTATAGACGAACTAGCGTACCGACTCGAGGTTATAAGACTCCAGTGCAGATGTTTATGTATCCTCTGTGTGGAATGTATATTACTTATCCTTCAGCTTTTCGTTTGTGATGTGATCTGGTTTAATAGTTTACTATGTTTTGTATATATATAATAGGCGTTTTTGCAGCACATGTTTCTTCAAGGTCAATTGTTACAGTCTAGTAATATGTGCATACGCATGGGTATTTCATACACTCTTGTTGTCAAGACTGCATAACGGCTAGTCCATATGTTAGTCCATATGTTTAGACGTCATACATCTTTCTTTTTCTTTTTTCTGTTTTTTTCTCACGTTTTATCTTCATTATTGTGATATATATACTTTTTTTTCATATACATTGTTGCTGTGACGTCTAAATTCCGATGTTCAAAAGCACGTACCAAATGCAAAATCATTACGTGGTCCGAGTAACTTTCATACCCATCCAACCCCTTCTTCTAAAGCGAAAACGTGGTTGGCTAGGATATGAAATAAAACCTTAATTTCGGCTTAAAAAGTTTGCATATTGTAAAATGAAAACATTTAACAGGTAATTTTAAACAGGTTATCGCATTATTTTAGTAAACCATGATTTTAAACGTGTTTTATTGTCTGAATATCGATTTTATTGTCCATGTTGTTGGCTTAAAATGTATATCAGAGGAGAAAAATCTCAAAAGAAACAACACAGACACGATGAAACGCAGACATTGCCATTGATTCTCGGGTAAAAGGGATTATATTATTTTATTTCCGTCAACAAATCTTGCTACTAGGACGCCGTGTTCAAAATGAAAGTTCAACCCCAGCAGGCGGTAGGTTCTACCCACCATTACGTAAACACTGCAGTTAGTATTTCGTCTGCTTCAACATTCAAATTTGACAGTTAGGAATAATAGTACAACTCATAATTCATTTTTACGCATATTCAATCATGGGTATTTCAAGAACCCTTATACTTTTAATCGGCACATATATGTTATTTATATTACCCGAACACCTGGACAGAGTTTTGATGAACAGTTCTGTAGTGTAATTTTGCCGTTTTTGGCGGGTTAGTTTCTTTAAGAGTTACTAAAATGGCATTGAAAAACTACTAACAGTGTAAATACATAACTACTGGCAAGGTATTTTCTGTTGAAATATACTTGGTAAAAAAAGTTTTGGACCAGGGTATGTAAAGTCATATAAAAATAAAACTTGTTGACAGAATTTAAGTATCTTTTTTTAGTAACCAAGGTCTACCCTACCCGGTTAATTTGGTATCAGAAACATTAAATTCCAAACAAGATTTGATTTTAAAAAATATCACGAACACACAAAGGGTCTGTAAAAAATGTTGCAAAGTCCATAAAAAGTAATAGTTACGGACACATTCCAGTAACCAATAAAAATATTATTATTTTTTCGCAAACTTTCATTGTAAACGGAAATTGATGTCGATTGTTGATCTATTGTGAATTATCAACTGAGATAATAAGGGTTATGGTCAAATGTCATGGTTGAGAGATCATTGTACCGGTTCGAACACTGCCATGGTCCAAAACCTTTTTTACAGAGTATATATCAATTAATGATTGAGTTCATTGCTTGTAAAGGAAATTGCACCCAAATCAATCATTAACGTGTAAAATTGTACTCTCAATCGTCCCGACGTGGACTGTATGTCGACCCGTGCTACGTGTTTTTGAAAATAAAGTGGAAGACTTCGCATTTTGTCAAAAAAACAACGTTAAAGATCAGAAACATGAAATATACAAAATGCAAAGTCTTCTTATGACGACATAACGGCTAGAATGGCATTGCTCATTTTGACATTCAAGCGCCAGGATTCCGTATAGCTGCGCTAAAAGACACGTGAAGGTCCCAGAACATCTACTTTATTGCATGATAACCATGTGCTCTGGTTAGACGGAATTCCAATTATGCTTCAATGGTTCTCCTTCACGTCCATGAAAATTAACTTTACGACTCAAACGGGAGAATAAAAGTTGGCACGTGCTGTGTTTATACTCCGTTTGGAATACATCTGTCCTTTTCGATGAAACTCGTTGATGGCAGTATGCATTAGACGAAGGAAGTTTCTGACGTAATTATTTGTAAAATTGTGGAAGACGGCTGAGGTTGAAATAAAGATTCAGGGAATGTCAATGGCAAATACAGGAATGCGATTATTTATTGGTACCATTCATTTTGTCTGAAATATCAATATACCGTATACACTGAAACAACAGCTCCTTATGTAAAGTTAATTAACATTTTACAATGTTGCTAACTGTGTCATCGATATTGTTCAAGGGTATACACGATGTTTAAATGATCATAGCAGTGGTCTTACAACCTAACCCTAATGTAATAGGACTCAGTTGGGTGGATGGGGGTTGGGGTAGGGGGAGGGTATGTAATAGGACTCAGTTGGTAGGGTCTGTAATAGGACTCAGTTGTGGGGAGGGGGTAGGGTGTATTTAATAGGACTCAGTTGGTGGGTTATGTGAATAGATAGGGTTATAAGCGCGTTACTACTGTCTCGCCGCAGAGTTAGCTTTTATGGCGATATCGGTAGAGCCTCCGCTTCACATGCAAGGGGTCCCGAGTTCAAACGAAATTTAATCCTTAGAAATAACAACAATAACTAGTGTAGTATCTACAAACATACATGAATAGTGACCTCAGCAAACTATAAGATCATTTAGGAGCCCTTTTCATATTCAGAAGTTGTTAGTTTAGTCTCTTAAAATGTAAACGCACTCAAACTGACTAAAGGTCTCTGTCATTTAAAAGCTCTCAAACTGACTAGCGGTCTCTATCATATGAACACACTCAGACTGACTAGGGTCTCTATCATATGAACACACTCAAACTGACTAGGGGTCTCTATCATATGAACGCACTCAAACTGACTAGGGGTCTCTATCATACGAACGCACTCAAACTGACTAGGGGTCTCTATCATGTGAACACACTCAAACTGACTAGGGGTCTCTATCATATGAACACACTCAAACTGACTAGGGGTCTCTATCATATTAACGCACTCAAACTGACTAGCTGTCTCTATCATATGAACGCACTCAAACTGACTAGGGGTCTCTATCATATGAACGCACTCAAACTGACTAGGGGTCTCTATCATATGAACGCACTCAAACTGACTAGTGGTCTCTATCATATGAACGCACTCAAACTGACTAGGGGTCTCTATCATATGAACGCACTCAAACTGACTAGCTGTCTCTATTATATGGACACACTCAAACTGACTAGCTGTCTCTATCATATGAACGCACTCAAACTGACTAGCTGTCTCTATCATATGAACGCACTCAAACTGACTAGCTGTCTCTATCATATGAACACACTCAAACTGACTAGCTGTCTCTATCATATGAACACACTCAATCTGACTAGCTGTCTCTATTATATGAACGCACTCAAACTGACTAGCTGTCTCTATCATATGAACACACTCAAACTGACTAGCTGTCTCTATCATATGAACACACTCAAACTGACTAGGGGTCTCTGTCATCTAAACGCGCTAAAAATTACTAGCGGTCTCTTTCATGTATAAGCACTGAGCCTGATTGACTTTCTCTATCATCCAAACGCACTCAAACTGACTAGGGAACGTTTTAAAGAAGTCTTGTGAGCGGTAATAATGTTTCAATAATTCCCGATGGAACATTTTTCTGTCGAAAAGTGTGCTGGCATATTTCATAGCTTTCACCGCCTAGGCAAAAAAGCTGCAATATTCATTAAGGACAAGTAGCTCTTCAAATTAAGCAAAAAAGAAATAGTTTGCCCATGTTGTTGGTACATTATTGGAGAAGGCATAAAATATCATTTCGGGTAAGTCGGAGTCCGAATAATAATTGCAAATTACCCGAAAGTGTACGAAAGAATCGGAACTTCCTCGTTGATGTTCGCAAACGAAAAGAAAACTGTTATGAAATAGGGGACATTACGTGGTTCGAGTATTAACTTTCATACCCCATCCGACCCCTTCTCCAAGAAGAGAAAACGTGGTTGGCTGGGGTATGAAATAAAACCTTACTTTCGGCTTAGAAAGTCTGCATTGTAAAATTAAAACATTTAATATGTAATTTTAAACAAATTAACGCATTGTTTTCAATTAAAATGTGTTTAAACGTGTTAAAACCCTGCTAAATAAGTTTTCCCTTCACTTAATGAAGTTAAGGTGGGACCACGTAATGAGTTCCTGTCCTAAAACGCTCCATAAGCACTGTTATGAGATTAACAGTTGCCATAAACTAGTTTTCGAGAGTTTGAATTTAAGGGAGGCTTTCCCACTGAATAGTTTTCGAACGTTTGAATTTAAAGGTGGCTTTCCCAATAAATTGAAATCCGTTAATTGAGTGTGTTTGTAAATTAAACTATTTCTTACTGGTCAAGCGTCGCTGTTTCAAAGACAGTTTTAAATGCACATTATGAGTACATATGGTTTAAATTCATCTTAATAAACACTGAGAAACCACTAATCATATTAGAGGGCCCCAAGGAAGATTAGTATAAACTAATTGGGTCACCCTCGATAAATAAAGACTTTCAATTCAATTCAATTCAATTCATATTGATCCCGATGCTAGCAGACTCTCTAATTCGTCTTCCTCAAAGACGAAAATAATCGGATCATTTACATTTCTCTTATATGTATATAGTGCCATTCTCTGTCATATGCCGGAATGGAAGCACATATTTATTATGATTTATACGATTCAACGTCTGCTTAAAAAACCTCAATCCGTCCTGTGTATTGATTCAGATAGATCGAAGGGTGAATGCGAAACTGTTGTAACTAAATATAAAATAAATAACACGATACGATAGTCTCGCGTCAACCCATTGGGATACGTGAACACTCTAGTACGCATTTCTTGAAGGAACAATAATGGACGTGCGCTTCCTAACGACCGGGCGTTCCCAAGACAATATGCGGAAGATCTTTGTTTATTCCCAGGGTTCCGACTAAATCAAATCCAATTACGCACAGTGGTAGACGAGAGTCACGTGATCAACTATCCAATCACGTGGTTGTTCTTCGTAAAAAGGGAAAATAATACTATTGAGACGAATTCTTCACACTAAATCATGCAAAGTTAAATATGCATGCATGCTAATGAATTTCTCTGAGTTATGTATTCCGTTTTCTTTGTATTTCTTATGATGCTTATAATCCGTCGAATCTTACATATGGCGGGAAGTACACAGGAAAAATGTGATGTTCTGCCTCTGTTAAACCCTTAAAATTGCACCGTCATATATGAACATGCGCTAAAATGACGTAAAACACCATTCAAACAAACTTATGGTGCTTATAAACCTTTAAGCATTTTAAGTAATAGTATACATTAATTGATAAATGGTGGTTGGCAACCCTTTAATAGCTCAGAACATATACTCTGTAAAAAAGGTTTTGAACCATGGCAGTGTTCGAACCCGTACAATGATCGCTGAACCTTGACATTCGACCATAACCCTTATTATCTCAGTTGATAATTCACAATAGATCCACAATCAACAATAATTATCGATTACAATGAAAGTTTGCAAAAAAATAATAATCTTTTTATTGGTTACTCGAATGTCTGTAACTGTTATTGTTTTTATGGACTTTGCAACATTTTTTACAGACACTTTGTGTGTTCGCAATATTTTTTATAATCAAATCTTGTTTGGAATTTAATGTTTCTGGTACCAAATTAACCGGGTAGGGTAGACCTTGGTTACTAAAAAATGATACTTAAATTCTGTCCACTAGTTTTATTTTTATATGACTTTATGTACCCTGGTCCAAAACTTTTTTTACCGAGTATATAAGGTTGGAATGGGGAATAGTGATGAGTAAAGATTAACAACAGCAATATTGGATATGAAGATCAGGACAGTTACTGAAAATGAATTCGAATCGGCTAACAGCCAATTCAAAAATAGCTAAATATAAACATGCTTCTGCAGAAACTTTATTTTAGGGCACGTGGTAGTGATTATAACGTCATGTGACTAATTTGATAAGCTTGATCCGACTCGGTTGTCCATTTGCATCGCTTCAGCCATTCTATTTGACAGAATACTCATGTCGAATTATAGAATAATACACAAAATATGTTTCGTTCTTTATTGATCTGTCTTATACAGAAAACATCAAACGTCTGCGTGATAAAGAAAAGAATATAGATAGGAAACTAAGATTCGTGAATCATCAACGTTCAAGAACGGATGAATCTCTGTGAATGATTTATCTCTATGCATTTTGACAGCTTTATTGAGTAGTGGAATTTATGGGGGAAATTCTAAGAAGAAAATTGGAAAATTGTAAAACTTCCCTCAAATTAGAGAAGCTACTGCCGGATCATATTTCTTCCCCATGGGTTTCGTTTAATGAAATAATACAGGTTTCGTTTAATGAAAGAATACATATATTAGTTCCAACTTTGTAGATTAGGTTTAGAGAAGACATCGGACAAACGTGTTGACTGTTGTACATAAATCATATATTTTTAATTTGAGTTTTCGAAGAATAAGAAGACTTATCACCCCGACTTTGTATTTCAGTCTCTCGCCCATAATACAAATCAAAGAAATACAAGAATTTACTTAATATAAGTATTATCATTTTGGGAACTATGATACAAGCTCTGGAATGTAAATCTACTGGAACGAAAAAGAAACGCAGTTTCCGCTATATATTGTATGTACAATATGCTGCTGTTAATCGAATGACACATGGCTGCGTAAGACCTTTCTTTTCGGAAAGAAGAGACTAAAACAACACATGACACAGCAAATAGTAGTCCTTCACAGTTTCATTATCGACAGAGTAGTGTTTGGCACAAGCATGTGAGCAAACTTAGGATGCACAATTTTGCAAACTCTTTACGTTAAATACAGTGCTGAAATGGCTCAATTTTTCAAAGAGGAACTTCAACATTTATGAATTTCTTGTTACAAAGTGTATTGTGATTAAAACGTCTACAACATCACAGTTGTGTCCTTTCTCTAACTAACTGCAACTGTTATTTTACATTTATCTTGGGATTGCTTTGAAATATTATGTGGAATTAATTGTGAAGTATATACAATATATAGCGGAAATTCCCGAGTTGCGTTTCTTTTTCGCTTCAGTATATTTAGGTATTTATTTTGTTCAAATATACTGAGCACAAATAAAAAGTACCATTTTGTCTTTCCCTTATAATATATAGACAGCAAAACAGGCAATAATAAATGATGTATATAGAAAAATTAGATCGACCACCACCAATAGTCCAAATAAAATATATTTTTTGAAAGTTCATTTATACACAAGGGAGTTATTCCTTTTTCTTAAACCATGCATGTTTGGTAAAAACACATAAAATCTACAAACATTACCTCAATTTGTCTACGACAATATTCTCTATACGTTGCATTCGAAATTCGAAGAAAAAACACAGAAAAAACGCCACACCGATTGTGTAGGTAAACGCTTTTGATTATCAAAAATCATCAAATTACCTCCCTTTAAGGTTTACATAGCATCCATAAAAGAGTATTGTTTTACAAAACTTGAAACTGTTCAGAGGAATATTTAGTACTCAGTGAAGTGTGCTTAAAAACATCAAACATTAATTTAACATTGCTTAATCCTACGCCCTCAAAAACTGGCCTATGGCCTATGGGAATAGCAGCAAAAAAATGTTGTTGTTTTTTTTGAATGTATATGTTAAACTATACTAATTACATAGTCAAACACTTTTGACTTGCAAATAAAACAAAATACCAAGCTCCGCCATTTGCGTAGTGATAATCATCCACTAATAACACCCGATGCCATATTAATATGGACAGTTATACTTCACCGTCGGGGGAAATTACGGAGCAGCCGAATATTTACGAGGCGATTTAACGCTCTACTGCTTTCACTGTCTTCATAAAACATGAATAAATCGAACGCACATACACGATTGTTCTTTTTCTTAAGATGATTATTTACGGCATGGTTGGCATGGCAACGCTGTTTCAGGATTTCCGTCGTTCCTGAGAATGCTGCTGTTCCTGAAAGGCCGCTGTAATATTATATTTGACGTATAATTAGAAACGTAATGCGATTCTCTGCTGATTAAAGCGATGCTTGAAATATTTGGAAAATGAAATTCTAGGAATTTGACGTAAGACGACAGCGATTTTATTTTGGTAACATGATTTATATTCGTACCATGTGTTTTTCGTATCACATCAAATCAAATCACCTTCAGGTTATAATCATATTATAAATAAAACACACATCGATTTAGATTGAGCAAAGCATGTGTAAAGAAATCGCATCTAAGTTATCAATAGGGGAATAGGGAGACCGCACCCCCTCCCCCCCCCCCCCACCCCCCATCACCCACGCTGTTTTTAAGGTGCTCCCGCCACGCCTCCGACCCACGCCCAACAGACACTGCGTGTTGTGTGGATACCATAATATCAGATATTAGATCCGCGTATGTGTGTTTAGAATCAGTTACGGCCCTTTTGATTATCTTTTATCTGCGTTATATCAACCTTGACACATATTACCTCCGACCAGATGTTTTGTTTCTTCACTACAGGATCGTTTACGTGTATTTGTTATTCTTTTCTTTTGAAGTTAAAACAAATAATAGTTGTAAATAAAATCCGAAACGAATTATTTTTGTTTATGCTTCAGTAACGGCTATATATTCGCTACATCATTTGCCCATCATGATAAATTCCAGAGCAAACTGTTTATTTTGGATTCCTTTGTGTTCAAGCTTCCGTGTACGTCTGTTTGATGTCAGGCTTGTATTGTTGCATTGACCAGCATACCATAGCCAAGGAAGAATTTATTTGTTTTGGATATCTCGACAAATGAGATGGCCAGATGGAAATTATCAAAACTTAAATGCATGTACAATTATGAAAGATAATAACTGTTACATGCAAGGTATTGACATGTAAGCTTCCATAGAGAAACAGCAATAAAATCAGCAACCAAATGGATGGACCAGCTTGTTTGGAGAGTTATAAGGGATGACAAGCCACTTATAGACATGAACGTCTTTATAAGTTCTAACACGTTTCCATTCTAGTTTATACCAGTCGAATGTTAAAATAGTTCGTACTAATACGTAAAAAAAAATACTCTGTTAAATTATTTGAAATAAAATTAATAGTCAGACGACAACATATCTTCATAGCACAAAAACAACTATAACAGCGCCTGTCTGAACAGTGTATGCATGATTATTTATCCATCAGTTTGTTATTCAACATTTTCTAGACGACAATAATTCCTTGGTATCAGAAAACATCAATACTATTTATGATAAATGCATCTTGTCTCCTTCTTCTTTTAACTGTGTGTTTTTAAAGTGTGCATTTATACGGCCTATACCCACGATGAACAGTATTTCAGAATTTCTATCAGGCTTTTTTTTTATTAGTAATATTTCATTAACAGTCTTAGACTGTGTAGTATGTCATGAAAACTAACACTAGTTTCTGACTTTTTAAAAAAAATAATATTTCAAATATAATTTTGGACGATATCATGCTTGTACAGGACATACTATACTCTAGGACTATAAAAACGCCTCATGTATATAATTCAGGTGCGTAGCTGCCCTAATTTGAAAGTGTATGCCCGGATATTCGAGCACCGAAGGTGCGAGTAATCTAGGGAGTCTGGGGCATGCCCCCACCGCCCACACAGACATATTTTGAAATATTGACTTAAAATGGTGGCTTCTGGTGCATTTTAGGACACATTTACATCGGTTATTCACTGAGAGATCAAAAAACAGAAAGCGTTATTTCATAGCAAGTTTGAATTTTCATGACACATTAACATATAAACAAATTCTGTTTGAAATCAAGATTTCTTACCTGTCCGTATATATCTCGACGAATGTGGTACCTGTCATACCCTACTTACCCTTAATTTTTATTGCGTTTTTGGTGTTTTAATTTTTTCATTTTTCGGAAATTGGTGTAGGCCCGGGCCTGCAAGGCCTAAAGGCAGCTACGCCCCTGTTAAGTTTCAGTAATTCTCTAACGCAACTTTTAAACTAATGTCGCGATAGCCCTTGTATATCGCCTATTCAAAAAACGGGTTTTCACAATATTCAAGTTTGTCTGTTTTGTTTGATGAATTGAAAATGAAACGATTTATACTCACAACTGATTTTGAAATTAGATAATAAACTACGATATAATCATTGCTTATTTGCATTGAGGCGTTTTTAAAGTCCTTGAATGTATTATGAATGTGTAAGGTGATATTTCGAGCCTCTTGTAACTCATTAATTGAATGACATTTGAACAGTTTAAATGCGTTTTTGCGTATTGAAATTTAACATGCTGTACACATGATGAGACTTAAATAAATAATAAAACTTCTTATTTTTTTGAAAACATAAGCAGATATTATTGAAGATATATCTAATAAGGCCAAGCTACTTGTTCTTGACAAAATCTAATAAAGAATTTATGTTTGTTCTCAGTAAACATGCGTTAATTTATATACCAGAGTTCTTATATACACATAACAGCTGAGTACTTATCCTGCACTTCGGTGCAATAAAACGCGTATTTTTCACGTGGAAGCTAAATTATGCGGAGTGTTATTTGACTAGTTCCCAGTGGCAATAAATTAACCTGAGGGAACGTATCCTTTCTTCGAGTAATTCATTTCAAAACAAGTGTTTTGTTATCAAATACTCATTTATTAACTCGGCGTTAAAACATCTGTCATCGAATTCTCCCAGATTTCAATATATTTTAAAACATGCTAAATACACAAAAAGCGTCCATTCAGCTAAAATTCGAAACTGTGGCTGAACGTTTGAATAAGAAACAGAATACTAGCTTTCGTAATTATATGTTGGCAACAAAATGGATTGAAACCAAATATGCTAATTTCATTGTGCTGAAAATTGCTACGTTTATTTCTTATAGGGTTGATTGAAATTTGATAGTCGCAAAACCTCTTTTTAAACATTGGGCTGTCATCCTGTATTTTCCAAAACTTGAAAACTAGCCATAGCAGACCTAAATTAAGATTTGGTTAAATATGCGGGCGTTTGACACTTGATTCTTTGTATTTGCATAGTATATTGAATTATGTCTAATTGTTCTCTTCGCCTTCTTGCTGGTTATTAATGAGCCTGCGAATGCATTGTTTTGATGTGTCAATTCTGATACAAGACTGCTGTTGCTGCACTGGATGTGCCAGCAAATATGCACGATTAAATTGTAAACGGTTTTGCAGATAGATTATTTAGTTCAGGAATCCCACGCACGACTCAATTTGTTTTCAACTGGTTTTTGCGGGAGGCTGCTTCAATTCAAATGACATTTTTAAAAGTTTAAGAATTGCAGAAGTGTTCCTTTTCTAGATGGTCGTATGTATGCATTTGGCGAATAAGAGTAAAACCATATTTCACGATGTGGAGTTAATTTCACGATGTGGAGTTAACATGTTGATGAAACTGCTTTATAAATTATTTGCACGGCAGATACTTAGAAACATAATTTATAGCCTTCGAGTACAGCTTAACATGTGTTTAACGTGTCTAATTTCATCTGATTTCAGATTATACGGTGTCAACTTCAACGATGTAAGACGCGAGTTGAAAGGAGCGTATCCAGGCAACGGTGAAGGCGCTCAGTTCGTAGGTTATGTTCGAGCAGAACGGATGTATCAAATGAAACATTGGCATTGCTTCGGATAACCGCTTGTTTCGGATATACGTGTTACACTAACTATATATATACTACAAGGAGGAAATTTTGTTACGACACAAGCGTTAAACAGAACATTCAAATGTTTTCATAATAGGAAATAAAAGGATTTAAACGTTATTCGCTGACTTTGACGCTCTTCGGCGAAGAATAGGGTACACATTCGACACGTAAAAGCATAAAGGACGGTCAAACGCTAAAAGCGACAGCAAAAGCTGAACATCTAATCTTTGTACAGAACTCAAATCTAAATAGACCTAAATTGTTACTTAAAAATAACATTATCAGCGGGTAACGATAAGATTCGAATAGAAGAAGACCCCTTTAGAAGTCGTGTCCCCGCCCACCGTGAATGACCTGGGATTTAATTTACATTTTGAATTGCAGACGACACTAAATGAGTACCTTGTCGCAAAGAGGTGCATTAATTTACGGCTTATTGTTGTTGATTTAGATACGGACGCATCTGTCCATCTTTGTGAACCAGACGACATTCAGACATCGTTGGACGCGAATTATTTATTCATATCCACAGTTTTGAATTCATGTTGTTTATTTAAAGTCCTGGACACATTCGTATTATTTGGGGGAGATTTAAACGTGAGTGGAGAGGTGTGAATTGGATCATTTATATCGACACATAGGAATAATAATTAGAAAAGTTGTGAATGTGCTTTCCCGTGTGGTTTTAGCCGGATACATCAAAGGTACTGGCCTGATTGGAAATTACCCGAACAAAAAAGGTTGTGTGACGTCACCAGGCGGTGCTCTAACTTTTAATCGGATTAACTTTTCTCTTTGATAAACTTTCATAAATCGGGATTACCGACTTAACTTGTTTTTCCGTTTACAAAGGGATTAGGTTCGATTGGATCGCCGCCTATAAATTAAAACACATTGCGTTTCACTACAACACTGAACCGGCTAGCGACGTATATAGAACATAACGCTATAAAGTATTCAACTTCTACTATTCAGAAATATTTGAAGGATATAAAATAAAAAAATAACCTTTGCGTGACAGTCTTCTTATCACTGAGTGTGCACATATTCTTCGATGTAGAGATAAATTCAGCTTCACGGAGTTTGCGTTTTAATGAGATATTGCGAGATCTCGACAGCTAGATATATTTGTGACAACTTTAGATCGATAGATAT
This sequence comes from Cyrtodaria siliqua, assembly GCA_037043455.1. Lineage (NCBI taxonomy): Eukaryota > Metazoa > Mollusca > Bivalvia > Adapedonta > Hiatellidae > Cyrtodaria > Cyrtodaria siliqua. Next base: position 51,196 of record JAWPHD010014403.1, read on the forward strand.
ATTGTGTTGCGGTGGTTTGTTAACGTATAGAGATACTTTTTGTGTGGGATTTTTACACGTCGTTGGCAAAGAATATTTAATGACATTTACTGGCTGTGTGTACCGTCTTTGTTAATGTTTCTTTTGTTTTATGTTAACCTTAGTGGAGAACAAAATAGTGATGATAAAGGAACCGGCAACTTAGAAGGAAATAAATTTTGTTTTTTGCGATGCATAGCATGATACAGTAATATTTCAACTCAAAGGAAAGAAAGGAAATGAAACCGGATTATCTAACCGTGACATCAGTTTAAAGTAACACTAAATTGAAAAGAATTTGACTTAAAGATAGCGACATTCGGTATTTTACACATTAGATCGTCGACATTGCTGAGTATCTAACATTCGCCGTGCCATACACGAACCAGTCTGTCATTAGTTATTGCTAAATTCGAATTAAAACCTCCGGTGTATATTTGGTAAAATAAACAGACGTTATATCAAAGAAGATTCACTTAAAGCCTCGTTTATTTGGATAAACGATCATCCGCGCTGTGACAAGTTAAACCGGCTTATGTCTGATGAACTACTTTGTTCGTGGAAGAACATCCTATATAAAGTTAATTGCCTCTAAGTTGAAGATTTACGGGCGTAAAGGACTGCACTACGCACCATAGACATTCCGTGTTTACGCATTCTTCAAGGTGACACGCGTTGGTTAGTAAAAGGAATATTACCCATTACTTTACGGAGAGAATTCTACCCTGGATTTATGTTCGTGATTTAAACGGACGTGTATTTTCAAATCTATTTGTACGAACTTTTGACATTGAGATCACACCCTTAATAAGGATTTAATCAGACATATTGGAATTATTTATATGTACTGAAAACAAATACAGGCATTTTTATCCTTCAGTGTGATATCTAGATTCAGGCATCGCGTACAATCAGTTATCAGGGCCATACACAGCGTGGATAATTTAAATTGCCAAAAAAAATAATCAACATTTCGTGTTTAAAACACATAAACCAGCGAGGCAGACGCGGTGATAGATATTTTATCGATCATCACACTGAACTCTCGTCGGTATAAAACAGTGTGATCATTATTGAAATTATCCAAGCAAGGAGCAAACGTTTACTGTGTGATAGATGTAGAAGGAGTGTATTAAACACATATTTGTTGGAGCGCTACTAACACTTTTTTGTTTTGGTTATATTTATATTTCTGGAAAAATGGCCGAATATTCGAATTTCACATCTCCAATGACTAAACGGCGGACGCTGTTAGCTCTAGTGTTTACAATTCTGTTAGCATTTCCGGTTAACTCAACTGACAACAGTTGTATTCTCAAAGGCCGCATTCACACGAGCTTGGAATGGTATGGATATTTGCTGCAGAAGACATTTCAGCAAAATATTTCTCGGATTCAGTATACTATTTCCTACCCTGTGACGGAGTGTTGTGCAAATTTACTAATTTATTACGACGATCAGATGCGGAATTTAACAACGGACATGAACTGTAGCCAGAGAGAGAAGGTTCTGCCTGCTGGTAACAATCAAGTTATCCCGCTTACTTCAGAAAATGGCACCGTGGGATGCAGCATTTGGGAAGATAAAGATGACCCGACGAAGGAAAAAATGTACGTCTGCATTGGCGAACGGACATTTAGATCGAGTGCCCCACGCACGTGGTATATAGCAATAAGCCGGTGTGGACATACTACACCGTTGACAATGAACTACATGTTTAATGTTTCCGGTTTCTATGGTAACTGCGAAGAAGACCCTCTCGCGAAAACTTACGTCCCGCCAAAAGCCATTGAGGAGGATAATTCTCATTTGCATATCGCCATTGCTATGGGGGTGATAGCGGGTATCGCAACCATTGCTGCGATTGTTTTCGCGACGTTGTTCATTATTAGCAGGCGACAAATGAAGCAGAAGCCGAAAACAAGCGGATCCGTGACGTCATCACAGGCTACGATGACGCAGGATATATTTTATGTGAACCCTTCGTTGTCAGATAGAGAGCATTCTGACTCGCAGTATAGTCGTTCCAGTTCCGAGAACTATTACGAAGTTATACCAGATAGACGGAGTTACGAAAGCATAAACACCCAACTCGCGTTACACGGGCATGCCGGTAGAGCGATTAATCTCGCTTCTATACCACGTGAGCATCGTACGAGAATACCGTCATACATCTTCGAGGACATTCCTCCGCCGCCTTACCAGCCGCCCAACCAACAAGGTGGCCAAAATCACTCGGCTCAGAGTTCGTATTCCGGAGGACATCAGTCACAGGGTTCTGGTTCTGGTCATCCATTGATGCAAACAAGTGGACCGGTCTCTCCGCATTCGGGAAGTGGGCAGCCAATCGCTCGTATGCTTGCGGCAAGTACACAAAACAATCCGCTAAGCGGCCCGGCAACTATGATCGCGACAACTACCAGAATGCCGTTTCATAGCAACGCTCACGCGATAATGACGAGCGGAAATTCGTTGCTAGTCCCAAACCATTCCTCTGCGACCGGAAATCATTCCAGTGGCGCGGGAACTAGTGCATGTTCCCAGCAGCTTCAAAACGGCGGGATAACCACTTCCGCTGGAGGACTAAATTCTCATAACACAAACACTATGCCTAGGACACAAATCAATGAGCATGCAATACCGCTTCAAAATGGCGGACCAATTCAAAATGGCGTCCTAGGGCACGGAACGGTGGGACGATACCCACTCCATAATACTAATCACGCCAAATTGCTGAATCACGCATACCGGATACAGCAGTTTGAAACTACTGCATAAACATGTTAAGGTGTAATAAGATTATTGTTTCGTGCATTGATTACACATTGTTTCGTATTGAATGCTTAGTCGTGTAACGTTACATAGATTTAGATCTGATATCTACCAATGACACGCCATATGTTGTGGACGTGTATCAGATTATACTAATGCATTGTGATGTGTACACATATTTACGAATTTATCTTGATGATATTAAGCTTATGAAGTACATATCTAAATGTCTTAAGATAAGTAGATTTAGAACTGTGTAATTGTCTTCAAATATTGCGACAAACGGGTATGTACACCAACAATATATGAACACGTGTTTGATATACATTCTCTTTCTGAAGAGAAGCGGCATCGGTAGATCTGCGCTTTAGAGCTACAGACCTTTGCCCCGCGTGGGTTCTTTCCGTGGTTGCGGCATATCTGATGGGAATTTTCATCTTATCTTCCTCGGAGGCTGCTGTCCCACTATAACTTAATATGATATATTGACGGGACATTAAACCAAATTTCATTTCTTTCTGAAAGAAATAGTTCAACTACGTGTATATATACTCGGTAAAAAAAGTTTTGGACCAGGGTATATAAAGTCATATAAAAATGAAACTAGTGGACAAAATTTAAGTATCTTTTTTAGTAACCAAGGTCTACCCTACCCGGTTAATTTGGTACCAGAAACATTAAATTCCAAACAAGATTCGATTTTAAAAAAATATCGCGAACACACAGAGGGTCTGTAAAAAATGTTGCAAAGTCCATACAAAGTAACAGTTACGGACACATTCGAGTAACCAATAAAAAGATAATTATTTTTTCGCAAGCTTTCATTGTAAACGATAATTATTGTTGATTGTTGATCTATTGTGAATTATCAACTGAGATAATAAGGGTTATGGTCGAATGTCATGGTTCAGCGATCATTGTACGGGTTCGAACACTGCCATGGTCCAAAACTTCTTTTGCAGAGTATACATGATTAAGAAATTAATACTGTGCTGATATGTGCGATAAAATAAAGAAAACAATAGAATAATTTATTTTTTGAACAGTAATTAACATGCTGTCAAAATGTATATTCTCGTATCTGACGTTAACTCTGGAAATTATTTGATATATATCTGCTATAACTGATATTAGAGAGGGTATATAGTTGTTTTGAATGTGCTATTTACTATATTATGTGTAAATATTGTGTTGTTATATGTGCTGTCAATGACTCGTATGTGTATTTAAATATGAATTATATGTGTGACATATGTGTATTTCATATTTGAATATATAATTAGTATTTACATGTAGTGTCGTGTACCAGATTTTTGCATTTAATTATAAGTACTGAGGGTTAAAGTGTTTTGTCGTTTCATAGTTAACGAGAAGTTAAAGGGACACATGACGATCTTGATTTGTTGTACCTATCGGCGTTCCGTTAGTTTTCTGCATAACGCAGGGTCTTCGACAGGTATTATTTAAGGGATATAGGAAATTAAATTTGAATGTCATGGGATGGGTGTGCGAGGGAGGTAACCTTCGGGTGACCAATATTTTTACGGATCATGATTTATTTAGATGCAACTTAAAGTATATTTCAACTGTAAATGAAAGGACATTTAAGAAGTATAGCCTACAAGGAGCTATTTATAGACAGGTATAATGCATTTTGGAGATTTATTTGTGTTTTTAAGTGATAGGGTAGAGATATCAAAGGATAGATGGAGCGCTGTGGTCTAGTGGTAGAGCGTTGGACCCATGATCGAAAAGTCGTGGGTTCGTTCATCCATATGCGTGGTGTCCCTGAGCAAGACACTTTATCTGCATTTGCTTTGTACTGGTTCTACCCAGAAGACATCGAGAGTGATTAAGAGAAGTTCATAGAGCTTTCGTTACAATCGATGTAAAATAAATAAGTTTAAACTAATTAGTTTAAACATATTTATTTTACATCGATTGCGAAACAAGTTATTGCAACTTAGATTAATCACTCTCGATGGCTTCCTGGGTAGAACCAGTACTTAGCAATGTGGATTAATTATCTTGCTCAAGGATAAATAACGTGGCCGCAGCGAGGATCGAACCCATGACCTCTCGATCTGGAGTTCGGCGCTCTACCACGGGACCACGCACTCCACTTTAAACTAATTAAGGAGTAGGGGGCAATTAGATTTTAGAATTAAGGGATAGGGGGAATATGCTCTTAAATGGCCTGTGGAAGGCCCTGTAACTTGCACATTTAAGAATCAAATTATCAATGATTAATTGAAAACTTCAAATAAATATTTGTTGCAATAATTATTATTACAAATGTTGATTATATTTATATATTAACATCTACGGTAGAATGGTGGAGCAAATTTGAAAATCCAATTAAATTACCGTTTATTTTATTATTTGCAAGCGAGGTCAAACTGAAAATGATTCTTGATCATGACATATAGGTGCTAGTTTTAACTTTAAGATTGTCACGTGTCTCTTGAAGCTGTTTATCCCCGTATTTGTAAATTGTACTTAACTCTCTTTTAATTTGGGATACAAGCGCAGTTTATAGTTGCTAAAGGCTTTATCTTTTCATTCCGTAACAAAACTACTTGTTGACGAAACCTGTTTTTGCATAATTATTTAAACCTTCAGACACAAATTTACGAACATTTATTAATTGTTACATGTGTTATAGGGTGCTATATATAAATTCAGTTGTTAGCAATACATTATTTATAGTCAATGTTTTTTCTTTGAGTTAGTTTAACCTTTTGATTTTGACACAAATATCTGTTCAACAATATGTATTCTACCCCTAATCAGTTACCATGGTTACCGTCATATTGTACTTGCTAGTAATATTAACCTAAGTTCAGTTGTCTATCAATGTTAATGTTCAGTATAATAATAATAATAATAATAATAATAATAATAATAATTGATTTATTCTCGTGTAGAGCAACTTTTAGCGGATTATTCCACTCCCGTAAGATTGGCTACCCACAGACATATTAATAAACAGATAGGAAACTTCCTATCGTAACCAAAATATCACGTGGCACCTCAACTTTTCCTTCCATCTCCTCTCTCAATTATTCACTGATTTTGATGAGAATACATTCAAACGATTCATAGTGAATAGCAAAATGGTATTATAATAATTTATGTTTATTTTGAAAGTAAGAAATTGTATAAAAAGATGTTTAAATTTAAAAATGTTATCATTTTTCGCGTTTCTCTTAAAAATCAAGATTTTGACATAGTCAAAGTTTCCGTCAAACTTCTTTTTTGCTCTAAATGTAAGAGAAAGACAAATACTATCATTGGAAAGAAAGTTAAATATGATGGTATTTGGCATGAATGAAACTTGTATCTCTAAAACTCTTCATAATATGTGTGTTTAAGGTTGGGAAATAATTTGTGAAATTTTCGCACTGTGCCACGTGAAATTTAGATAGTTTTCGTAGTGTCCAATCTATTTGTTATTAGGTCTGTGCCAGACCCTTTATTAAACTATCCGTGTTTTAATTTCACCGATAATAGCATGTAAATAGCCAATCATTATGTTTCTTTTCGGTCATATCAACAGCTGTAGATTTTAGAAAAAAAAATGCACTAAAGTCGATTGGACTGAATATTTAACTATTGTTATATTTAGATAAATATTTATATTATACACATTTACAATAATAGCCCGTGTACACATCTGTCAATGTCAACGTCGTTTTAAAAAAACACCGACATATTTAAATATATTTTGCTGAAATGTGACAGAGTGGAACCTAGCTAAGATATTATCATTTGGATATTTAAAAAAAAAAATCTGTTTGTCATTATGCCACACTCCAGGGCTAGAAATTAACATTTTTAGTTTACTAGACCATCGGTCTAGTAGTTGGGTAAAATCACTATACCTGCTCAAAATTTACTAGCCCAATATAATATTCAACAGAAAATACTATTCTAATTCAAGTTTCGGTTTCTTTATTTACGAGTTTTACATTTATTGAAACTTTGGAAATATCAGGTTTTTAACAGATCTGTTAGGTTAGACAGTGCTGTCACTACATAATCTATCGATTTATAATTGATTTCTTATTGACTAATTTTTGTTACTACGGGACTACCCAGACACAGACTTTGCTAGCCCGGCAGCATTTTTGCCTCGAGCTACAGGACTAGTGCTAATTTCGAGCCCTGACTCGTTGGAGACTAGATAACTAATCGTTTGCCAGTATCAGTTGTTAAATGTTTTTTGTTGTTTTTTTAATTTTATAATTTACACTGAAGAGATAATATCGAAGGGGACGTAATAAAGGACGGGAGCCAGCCTTCTAGTATTATATTAAATACTTATTTACTGGTTTCCATTTTGTTAAATATTGTTAACTTGTTAAATAGAACACCTGTTATAGAGACACAAACATTGACACAAACTTTGATTGTTACTTAAACTTAAGTTTAAAGGGATTACATAAGGCTTTTCGTGACGGAAAAAGGGTCAGATTTAAAACTGACAAATACTGATATTTTTTTATTCTAAAGGGATACATCATAATTATTGAACCTAACCATGAGTCTTGTTTTACAAGAAAATTCATTCTGCACAGTAATATCTGCTATCCTTGGGTACACCCCAGGGTTAATTTAAGCATTTTAAAGGGACACACGGCAATCTTGATTTTTTAAAAACTCACGGCGTCCCGTTAGTTTTTCTCCTCACTTGCATTTGTTCAATCATTAATAGTAATTGTAAGAATAGTTCAAAGCAAATTATTTTTACATATTACTATTTTTTTATAATATTTCACCAATAATATATTTAATTCTTTTTAAAAATAATGAAGAAAATTGAAATCTCAAATTTTTATTTTACTAATTGCATGCAGTTCCAAAGTAAAAACGACTAAATATAACTAAAATCGAGGAACAAATTGTTATGTTTGAATAAAACTCAAGATTGCCGTGTGTCCCTTTAAGGCCGATTTCAGTCCAAATGTATGGTGAATTCATATTTTAGACCTGAAAAACTTGATGGTAAACAACCTATTTCAGTTTATTTGACGGTTTTATCAAAAATTTAAACATTTTTAAAAAATTCAATTTTTCAACAAAAAGCCTGATGTACCCCTCATTACGAGTGGTATAACTGTATAACTACATTGGTGCAATTGTTTGCTTTAGTTATCCGCTGCGGGTTCGAATCCCACTGGAAGCTCAACTTGTAAGTGAGGAGTGTCGATTCTTACGGATAGCGGGGGGTGGGGGGGGGCGATTCTTACGGATAGCGGGGCGGGGGGGGATGGAGGGTGAGTGGTGTACAGTACTGGTTCTACCCAGGAAAAGCGGGTGGTCTGCCTCCACCACAAAAAAATCGACCTTCATATATAACCTTACATGTGTTGATAATGACGTACAATACAATACAAAACAAATTAGTTTAGTTATATTTTTAATTCCAGGTCTCAACTGTTCTTGTAAAAAATGTTGATAAAACGTGTGTAGAATAGACAATAGGACACACGCCAGTTGTTTATGAATATCTTGCATTTAGTATAACTGCCTTGTGTGTCAGTTATGTCGGTACTTTGTTTCGACATTTTCTACGAAGTAGTTTTTACTTTTTATTAAAATGTTGTATAAATTGATACCATTGTTCAAATTAAAGTGCAATCACTCAAACTGATACTGTGTCTTTATTCTGGATTCCACACGTCATGATTTTACTCCTATGTAACCGTTTTAAGCTCGACTATTCGAAGAATAAGAGAGATTATGCTATCACCGCCCTCGTCGGAGTCGGCATCGGCGTCCCACCCTACCTCGAGTTTTGCGTTTAAAGTTCTCCGGCCATGTTTTGTTTCATGAACTATTTACATGTTTATGTTTATTTAAATCGAAATCAATATAAAACAATAGATATTTACAATTCACACATTGCAATATCTGTGAAAAGCGAGAATACGTTTCTATTTGATGACGTAGAAAACTTTGAACAGGTAAATTAATCCACAGGTAAATGTATGTATCAATTATCTGACAATAGTTGTGCAGCTATACAATTCAAATTTACCTCCTTTCCCCGTAGAGTCACGCAAAAGTAGTATCTGCGTCAAGCAAATAATACTTATTTTTACATACAACTTTGTAGCGGTTTTAAATATATGTTTCTCTCCGAGACTATCAAGATATATTCATATGATGTTTAAGAGTCAAATTTGTTAATTAATAATACTACAAAAAGGGTGGCCATTCATCTTTAAGCTGTGTTTATAGATCTACACTACCAATTCTACCACACATACATAAAGATCGTATATGACATTCTCATATGCTGATGATGGTACCTGATTCGTAGATAAACATTTTATGCCAGAATCATATAAGTATCATACGAGAATCATATCCAGAATCATATGAGTATCATACGAGCATCATATCCAGAATCATATAAGTATCATATGAGAATCATATACAAGCTGACACATATTTTATTGACGACATGTACACTCAAGAGATATGAAAACGCAACACGGGAATTTCCGCTATATATTGTATGTACAGTATGCTGCTTTTAATCGAATGGCACATGGCTACGTAAGACCTTTCCTTTTGGAAAAAATACTAAAACAACAAATAATACAGCAAATAGTATTCCTTCAGAATTTCATTATTGACAGAGTACGCGTGAGCATGTGAGCAAACTTAGGATGCACAATTTTGGAAACTATTTACGTTAAATACAGTACTAAACTAGCTCAGTTTTTCAAAGAGCAACTTCAACATTTATGAAGTTCTTGTTACAAGGTGTAGTGTGATTAAAACGTCTACAGCATCACAGTTGTGTCCTTTCTCTAATTAACTGCAACTTTTGTTTTACAAAACATTTTGTGATTTCTTTGGAATATTATGTGCAATTAAGTGTGCAGTATATACAATATATAGCGGAAATACAATATATAGCGGAAATTCCAGTGTTGCGTTTTCATATCTCTTGAGTGTATATGGAAGTGTGTGTGTTTACAATTATTCTTATATGAGAATGCGTGTATATGTTTGTTATATAGGGAAAAAATAATCTGCTTATATCTCTCATATTTCTCGTCCTAGCTATGCCAAATTTGGGCATGATTTATTTATATATACATAAGTCATTATGTCTTCTTTAACTGGGCTCCCATGGAACCCAATCCGTTTTAGCCCGTAGACTATTCAATAAAGGCAGATCAAGTAATACCGAAATGGACATACTAGTACCGTGGAAGCAACAAACAAAAACAAGAAAAGTAGCAGACTCGGTTATATTGAGTCTGTTCATGAGAGGTAATATAAGGTGCCTAGTGTCAAGGTTTGCGTGTAACCTGTTGATTAGATATCTCTTAAAAGCCTTGTCGCTCAGCCAAGACTTACTGGCGTGGATTTCTTATAAATTATCTAGATGGCTGCATAAGTAAGTTTATTTAGTCCATTTCTCGCGCAATAACTGCCTGAAAGCTTTCAAACACTTACATCATACAACATATACATGATGACATTAACATGTTCAAAACTTGATCTATTTTTCGTACTCTGCAAATTAAATAGTTTTTGCACAATAACAGCCATGCCGCTTTCTAACTTTATACACTGACGACTGACG
>JAWPHD010014404.1:0-7500 GCA_037043455.1 Cyrtodaria siliqua
GCGTAAAACTGAATATATATGTGTAAGAACTGAATATATATGCGTAAGAACTGAATATATATGCGTAAGAACTAAATATATATACGTAAGAACGTATATGCGTAAGAACTGAATATATATGTCTAAGAACGAAATATATATGTGTAAGAACGGAATATATATGTGTAAGAACTGAATATATATGTGTAAGAACTGAATATATATGCGTAAGTACCTAATATATATGCGTAAGAACTGAATATATATGCGTAAGAACTGAATATATATGCGTAAGAACGGAATATATATGAGTAAGAACTGAATATATATGTGTAAAAACGGAATATATATATATGTGTAAGAACGGAATGTTTATGTGTAAGAACGGAATATGTATGTGTAAGAACGGAATATATATGTGTAAGAACTGAATATATATGTGTAAGAACTGAATATATATGTGTAAGAACTGAATACATACGTGTAAGAACTGAATATATATGTGTAAGAACTTATATATGTGTAAGAACGGAATATATATGTGTAAGAACGGAATAAATATGTGTAAGAACGGAATATATATGTGTAAGAACTGAATATATATGTGTAAGAACGGAATATATACGTGTAAGAACGGAATATATGTGTAAGAACAGAATATATACGTGTAAGAACGGAATATATATGTGTAAAAACGGAATATATATGTGTAAGAACGGAATATATACGTGTAAGAACGGTATATATATGTGTAAGAACGGAATATATATGTGTAAGAACGGAATATATATGCGTTAAAACGGAATATATATGTGAAAGAACGGAATATATATGTGTAAGAACGGAATATATGTGTAAGAATATATATGCGTAAGAACGGAATATATATGTGTAAGAACGGAACATATGCGTAAGAACTGAATATATATGCGTAAGAACTGAACATATATGCGTAAGAACGGAATAAATGCGTAAGAACGGAATATGTACGTGTAAGAACTGAATATATATGTGTAAGAACGGAATATATACGTGTTAGAACGGAATATATATGTGTAAGAACGGAATATATATGTGTAAGAACTGAATATATATGTGTAAGAACTGAATATATATGTGTAAGAACTGAATATATATGTGTAAGAACTGAATATATATGCGTAAGTACCTAATATATATGCGTAAGAACTGAATATATATGCGTAAGAACTGAATATATATGAGTAAGAACTGTATATATATGTGTAAAAACGATATATATATGCGTAAGAACTGAATATATATGTGTAAGAACTAAATATATATGTGTAAGAACTGAATATATATGCGTAAGAACTGAATATATATGCGTAAAACTGAATATATATGCGAAAGAACGGAATATGTATGCGTAAGAACGGAATATATGTGTAAGAACGGAATATATATGTGTAAGAACGGAATATATACGTGTAAGAACGGATTATATATGTGTAAGAACAGAATATATATGTGTAAGAACTGAATATATATGTGTAAGAACTGAATATATATGTGTATGAACTGAACATATATGTGTAAGAACGGAATATATATGCGTAAGAACTGAATATATATGTGTAAGAACGGAATATATATGTGTAAGAACGGAATATATATGTGTGAGAACGGAATATATACGTGTAAGAATATATATGCGTAATAACGGAATATATATGTGTAAGAACGGAATATATATGCGTAAGAACTGAATATATATGCGTAAGAACGGAATATATATGCGTAAGAACTGAATATATATGCGTAAGAATGGAATATATATGCGTAAGAACTGAATATATATGTGTAAGAGATGAACATATATGTGTAAGAAATGAATATATATGTGTAAGAACGCAATATATATGTGTAAGAACTGAATATATATGTGTAAGAACTGAATATATATGTGTAAGAACTGAATATATATGTGTAAGAACTGAATATATATGCGTAAGGACCTAATATATATGCGTAAGAACTGAATATATATGCGTAAGAACTGAATATATATGCGTAAGAACGGAATATATATGAGTAAGAACTGTATATATATGTGTAAAAACGATATATATATGCGTAAGAACTGAATATATATGTGTAAGAACTAAATATATATGTGTAAGAACTGAATATATATGCGTAAGAACTGAATCTATATGCGTAAAACTGAATATATATGCGAAAGAACGGAATATGTATGCGTAAGAACGGAATATATGTGTAAGAACGGAATATATATGTGTAAGAACGGAATATATACGTGTAAGAACGGAATATATATGTGTAAGAACAGAATATATATGTGTAAGAACAGAATATATATGTGTAAGAACTGAATATATATGTGTATGAACTGAACATATATGTGTAAGAAATGAATATATATGCGTAAGAAATGAATATATATGCGTAAGAACGGAATATATATGCGTAAGAACTGAATATATATGTGTAAGAACGGAATATATATGTGTAAGAACTGAATATATATGTGTAAGAACTGAATATATATGTGTAAGAACTGAATATATATGTGTAAGAACTTATATATGTGTAAGAACTGAATATATATGTGTAAGAACGGAATAAATATGTGTAAGAACGGAATATATATGTGTAAGAACGGAATATATATGTGTAAGAACGGAATATATACGTGTAAGAACGGAATATATGTGTAAGAAAAGAATATATACGTGTAAGAACGGAATATATATGTGTAAAAACGGAAAATATATGTGTAAGAACGGAATATATACGTGTAAGAACGGAATAAATACGTGTAAGAACGGAATATATATGTCTAAGAACGGAATATATATGCGTTAAAAAGGAATATATATGTGAAAGAACGGAATATATATGTGTAAGAACGGAATATATGTGTAAGAATATATATGCGTAAGAACGGAATATATATGTGTAAGAACGGAATATATGCATAAGAACTGAATATATATGCGTAAGAACTGAACTTATATGCGTAAGAACGGAATATATGCGTAAGAACGGAATATGTACGTGTAAGAACGGAATATATATGTGTAAGAAAGGAATATATATGTGTAACAACTGAATATATATGTGTAAGAACTGAATATATATGTGTAAGAACGGAATATATATGCCTAAGAACGGAATATATATGTGTAACAACGGAATATATATGCGTAATAACTGAATATATATGCGTAAGAACTGAATATATACGTGTAAGAACTGAATATATATGCGTAAGAACTGAATATATATGCGTAAAACTGAATATATATGCGAAAGAACGGAATATATGTGTAAGAACGGAATATATATGTGTAAGAACGGAATATATACGTGTAAGAACGGAATATATATGTGTAATAACAGAATATATATGTGTAAGAACGGAATATATATGTGTAAAAACGGAATATATATGTGTAAGTACTGAATATATATGTGTAAGAACTGAATATATATGTGTAAGAACTAAATATATATATGTAAGAACTGAATATATATGCGTAATGACTGAATATATATGCCTAAGAACTAAATATATATGCGTAAGAACTGAATATATATGCGTAAAACTGAATATATATGTGTAAGAACTGAATATATATGCGTAAGAACTGAATATATATGCGTAAGAACTAAATATATATACGTAAGAACGTATATGCGTAAGAACTGAATATATATGTCTAAGAACGAAATATATATGTGTAAGAACGGAATATATATGTGTAAGAACTGAATATATATGTGTAAGAACTGAATATATATGCGTAAGTACCTAATATATATGCGTAAGAACTGAATATATATGCGTAAGAACTGAATATATATGCGTAAGAACGGAATATATATGAGTAAGAACTGAATATATATGTGTAAAAACGGAATATATATATATGTGTAAGAACGGAATGTATATGTGTAAGAACGGAATATGTATGTGTAAGAACGGAATATATATGTGTAAGAACTGAATATATATGTGTAAGAACTGAATATATATGTGTAAGAACTGAATATATACGTGTAAGAACTGAATATATATGTGTAAGAACTTATATATGTGTAAGAACGGAATATATATGTGTAAGAACGGAATAAATATGTGTAAGAACGGAATATATATGTGTAAGAACTGAATATATATGTGTAAGAACGGAATATATACGTGTAAGAACGGAATATATGTGTAAGAACAGAATATATACGTGTAAGAACGGAATATATATGTGTAAAAACGGAATATATATGTGTAAGAACGGAATATATACGTGTAAGAACGGTATATATATGTGTAAGAACGGAATATATATGTGTAAGAACGGAATATATATGCGTTAAAACGGAATATATATGTGAAAGAACGGAATATATATGTGTAAGAACGGAATATATGTGTAAGAATATATATGCGTAAGAACGGATATATGTGTAAGAACGGAAACATATGCGTAAGAACTGAATATATATGCGTAAGAACTGAACATATATGCGTAAAAACGGAATAAATGCGTAAGAAACGGAATATGTACGTGTAAGAACGGAATATATATGTGTAAGAAAGGAATATATATGTGTAACAACTGAATATATATGTGTAAGAAACTGAATATATATGTGTAAGAACGGAATATATATGCGTAAGAACGGAATATATATGTGTAACAACGGAATATATATGCGTAAGAACTGAATATTTATGTGTAAGAACTGAATATATACGTGTAAGAACTGAATATATATGCGTAAGAACTGAATATATATGCGTAAAACTGAATATATGTGTAAGAACGGAATATATATGTCTAAGAACGGAATATATACGTGTAAGAACGGAATATATATGTGTAATAACAGAATATATATGTGTAAGAACGGAATATATATGTGTAAGTACTGAATATATATGTGTAAGAACTGAATATATATGTGTAAGAACTAAATATATATATGTAAGAATTGAATATATATGCGTAATGACTGAATATATATGCGTAAGAACTGAAAATATATGCGTAAGAACTGAATATATATGCGTAAAACTGAATATATATGTGTAAGAACTGAATATATATGCGTAAGAACTAAATATATATGCGTAAGAACTAAATATATATGCGTAAGAACGTATTTGAGTAAGAACTGAATATATATGTCTAAGAACGAAATATATATGTGTAAGAACGGAAAATATATGTGTAAGAACGGAATATATATGTGTAAGAATGGAATATATATGTGTAATAACGGAATATATATCTGTAAGAACTGATTATATATGCGTAAGAACGGAATATATATGCGTAAGAACTGAATATATATGTGTAAGAACGGAATATATACGTGTAAGAACGGAAAATATATGTGTAATAACAGAATATTTATGTGTAAGAACGGAATATATATGTGTAAAAACGGAATATATATGTGTAAGTACTGAATATATATGTGTAAGAACGGAATATATATGTGTAAGAACTAAATATATATATGTTAGAACTGAATATATATTGCGTAATGACTGAATATATATGCGTAAGAACTGAATATATATGCGTAAGAACTGAATATATATGCGTAAAACTGAATATATATGTTTTAAGAACTGAATATATATGCGTAAGAATTGAATATATATGCGTAAGAACTAAATATATATGCTTAAGAACGTATATGCGTAAGAATTGAATATATATGTCTAAGAACGAAATATATATGTGTAAGAACGGAAAATATATGTGTAAGACGGAATATATATGTGTAAGAATGGAATATATATGTGTAATAACGGAATATATATCTGTAAGAACTGATTATATATGCGTAATAACGGAATATATATGCGTAAGAGCTGAATATATATGCGTAAGAACGGAATATATATGTGTAAGAACGGAATATTTATGTGTAAGAACTGAATATTTTATGTGTAAGAACGGAATATATGTGTAAGAATATATATGCGTAAGAACGGAATATATATATGTAAGAACGGAATATATATGCGTAAGAACTGAATATATATGTGTAAGAACTGAATATATATGTGTAAAAACTGAATATATATGCGTAAGAACTAAATATATATGCGTTAAAACTGAATATATATGCGAAAGAAACTGAATATATATGCGTAAGAACGGAATATATGTGTAAGAACGGAATATATATGTGTAAGAACGGAAATATATATGTGTAAGAAACGGAATATATACGTGTAAGAACGGAATATATATGTGTAAGAACAGAATATATATGTGTAAGAACGGAATATATATGTGTAAAAAACGGAATATCTATGTGTAAGAACGGAATATATACGTGTAAGAACGGAATAAATATGTGTAAAGAACGGAATATATATGTGTAAGAACTGAATATATATGTGTAAGAACGGAATATATACGTGTAAGAACGGAATATATGTGTAAGAACAGAATATATACGTGTAAGAACGGGAATATATATGTGTAAAAACGGAATATATATGTGTAAGAACGGAATATATACTTGTAAGAACGGTATATATATGTGTAAGAACGGAATTTATATGTGTAAGAACGGAATATATATGCGTTAAAACGGAATATATATGTGAAAGAACGGAATATATATGTGTAAGAACGGAATATATGTGTAAGAATATATATGCGTAAGAACGGAATATATATGTGTAAGAACGGAACATATGCGTAAGAACTGAATATATATGCGTAAGAACTGAACATATATGCGTAAGAACGGAATAAATGCGTAAGAACGGAATATGTACGTGTAAGAACGGAATATATATGTGTAAGAAAGGAATATATATGTGTAACAACTGAATATATATGTGTAAGAACTGAATATATATGTGTAAGAACGGAATATATATGCGTAAGAACGGAATATATATGTGTAACAACGGAAATATATATGCGTAAGAACTGAATATTTATGTGTAAGAACTGAATATATACGTGTAAGAACTGAATATATATGCGTAAGAACTGAATATATATGCGTAAAACTGAATATAAATGCGAAAGAACGGAATATATGTGTAAGAAACGGAATATATATGTGTAAGAACGGAATATATACGTGTAAGAACGGAATATATATGTGTAATAACAGAATATATATGTGTAAGAACGGAATATATATGTGTAAGTACTGAATATATATGTGTAAGAACTGAATATATATGTGTAAGAACTAAATATATATATGTAAGAACTGAATATATATGCGTAATGACTGAATATATATATGCGTAAGAAGTGAATATATATGCGTAAGAACTGAATATATATGCGTAAAACTGAATATATATGTGTAAGAACTGAATATATATGCGTAAGAACTAAATATATATGCGTAAGAACTAAATATATATGCGTAAGAACGTATTTGAGTAAGAACTGAATATATATGTCTAAGAACGAAATATATATGTGTAAGAACGGAAAATATATGTGTAAGAACGGAATATATATGTGTAAGAATGGAAATATA
>JAWPHD010014404.1:17500-52500 GCA_037043455.1 Cyrtodaria siliqua
TCTGTCTGGGTCTCTGTCTAACCTGTCTGGCTCTCTGTCTGTCTGTCTGTCTGTCTGTCTGTCTGTCTGTCTGTCTGTCTGTCTGTCTGTCTGTCTGTCTGTCTCTCTCTCTCTCTCTCTGTGATAAGGACAAAAAATAAAGTTCAGACTCGATAAAAACAAAATGGAAACTGTCATGACATAATAAAATATATAAATTATTAGTTGTTTTTTTTTATTGTTTTTCTGATGATGACCTAGATAAAATCATCGCCATAAATTATATTGATAAAATTATAAAAATAAAATAAAATCTTATTAAACTTGGGAAAAGCTGATTTTAACTCCAGTTGGTAAAATAATATATATTACTTTTAATATTTAATCTTCTGTTCATCATAATCCCAAACACAAATGAGCCGACAATTAAAAGATAACGACATATTTATGAATGTTTATTGTATGGTCCTCCAAAATAAAACAGTAGCATAATCAAAACATACAGTGAGAGAGGACTACAGGCGATCAATTTATAAATGCACTCAAGTTAACATGGATTAGAAGACTAATAATAAAGAGGGACACTGGAAACACATGAAAAACAAACTATAAACATAAAGAACATTTTACATCTTGAAAATATCTACAATCTTAACAACTAAAGCAACAAAAAAAAAACATTTTGGAAAGATGTACTCAAAGCCAATTATAGACCTTAAAAACAAAATGGAAACTCAACATGACTTTTTAACAATTCCACTGTTTTACAAGTCTAGTGGGAGGTAAAATGTTATAAATCTTGGTACAACAAAGGTATTCGGCGCATAAATGATATGATCAGTGAAAATAAAATACATTCAGATTATTCTAAAGCAATGCATAGTTAAGTCAAATATAATACAAATACCAATCCTTTCCTTTCTACTATGGTTAAAGTTATCTAATAATAGAACTTCAACTCAACAAAGCTAACATTTCTGATGCGGTCGCTTCTTTTCTTGATTTACATCTCTCTATTGAAAATGGTGAAATAATTAGTAAATTCGTCGACAAAAGAGGAGATTTTAATTTCGATATTAATCCCACTTAGACGGAGATGTTCCCCGAGCTACTTCTTACGGGGTCTATGTTTCTCAACTAATCGTTTTTCTAGAGCTTGTAGTCGTTTTGAGGACTTAAATATTCGTAATATGTGTATAACTAAGAAGCTACTGCAGTAGAGCTACCGTTACCACAAACTTTGAAAATCTTTGCAAAATGTTATTGTCGTAACCCTGATCTATTTTTAAAATATAAAACGTAATTTAAGAACTCTTCTGCGACAAGGAATATATGAATATCACTACTATGGTGATGTGATTTACAAACTTCGTAAGATCCTTGTCATAATCACTTTCATATAATCTTTATTAAACTTGTTAAATGTTTTATTAAAAGAGAACATGGCCATATCATTTTTGCAACGCACTGCATGGTAAGGACCCTATGATGACGTTTACCTGAATCCTCAAAAGACGGGAGCGTTTGATGTTTGTCTTAAATCTCGTTTTGTCGTAATCTTAACGGTTTGTTCTCTTGTAGCACTAACTTCTGCCAAGTCATCGAGTACTTGCTTTGGGTCTTTCTAGGCTTTTGTTTTGTATATCTATATATATACATGATCATATAGGTGTTATACTTGTATTGCCAATTAATGCTGCCTTGTGTGTTAGAAGATAGAACCTGGCGTGTATATCTTTATTTACACTGTCCCGTTTTATTGGGATGACAATATGGTAAGAGTGAGCTTTGCACACCCTAGAACCTGGTCTACCTAAAGCCCAAAAGGACGGTGACGTTTGATGTTTGTCTGCAATTTTGTAATGTCATGCCCTCAATGGGTTTATTATCTTGTTGCTCTGGCTTCTGTCAAGTCATTGAGTACCTTCTTTGTGGCTTTCTAGGCTATTGTCTTTTGTATTTATATATACACGAGCATCTTTGTGTTTTACTTATATTACCTATTACTGCTGCCTTGTTGGTTAGAGAATAGTTCATGGCGGAGATTTCTTTATTAACAATGTCCCGTTTTATTGGGATGACAGTAGGATAAGTGTAAGATTTGGTGCACCCTAGAACCTGGTTCAAACCCCCAGCGGTATTTTATGCCACTGACCGTTCCAATGCGATAGCCCTTTGGTCAACCCGTTTTGTGTTTGTGACGTAATATGCCTTTATTTCTTATTAAAATTGCCATTCATGTGTGTCTTTTTGCATGTTATTGGGTTTACTGTGTTCTGTGAAAGCTGCATTTCCTGTTTGACTTTTTTAGGCGGAGGGATATTAATTTGGCGTTGTCCGTCCGTCCATCCGTCCGTCCGGAGCCATATCTTCATAACTACAAGTTGGATTTTCATTACACTTGGCAATAATGTTTATCCTGATAGTGGGATGACACGGCTATTTTTTTCCTAAATCGCCCCAGTAATTGCCCATTAATTGATAAAAACTGCCGTCCACTGCCATATCTTGATAACCGCTTGTTTGATTTTTATTAAACTTCATTATAATGTTTATCCCAATAGTGGAATGCGAAGCGGCAAATTTATTTCGGAATCGTCCTAGTAACGCTGGAGTTATTGCCTTTAATTGCTAAATATTGCTTAATTCTGCTCGTTAGATTTTCATTAAACTTCATTATAATGTTTATCCCAATAGTGGAATGTAATACGGCAAATTTATTTCGGAATCGTCCTAGTAACGCCGGAGTTATTGCCCTTAAATTGATAAATGTCCCCTTGAATTATTCAGTTCGTGGGTTCAAATATCAAAGGAGGCATATTTTTTTTCTTCTTTTTTTTTTTTGAATTATTTCCTTTTTTTCATGAGAAACTTTGGTTCATGGGTTAAATTTTTAAAAAAAAAATTCTCATAAGGAACCTTGGTTCATGGGTTCATTTTTTCTCTTTAATTGGGAGCTTAGGCCACAAACAATTAATTACCTGGTTCTCAGGCCACTTTTCTGAGAAGAGATGCGGGCGGGCGCATTTTTTTTTATCCAAACTTTAATTCCAATACATGTATTGATGCAAAATATCTCGAAATACATGTGCAATAACCAGTTGGATCAGCTCATCTCTATTGTCGATCATTACCTTATCATTTCTTCCCGACTTATGCTTCTTTCAATCACAATAAGTCCGTATATTTGTATTAGATCACGCATGAACTTCAATCGACTCGATGACACCGCCATTATTGCATGTTGTTGTGAGACTTTGTCGATTAGACGCTTGAATAAATCGCCTGTTCTGTAGCACCCACTAGTTCCAAGCGTCTCAAGCGTCTGACTCTCCTAGATTTGTACCCGTACGACTGCAACACTCACAAGCTAGCGAGCAGAGCGGCAGATAGTCGGCCGCGCACCAGTCTACCCACAAGGGGATTCCCCTGAGGTAGTTGCTGTAAAAACCGGAACGAACTTGGATGTGGAACTTTTTCTCGAAATTTCGGTAGCGCATTTCCATTTTTTTATTTTATTACTTTTGAAATAAAATCCGCAATGCGGCACCAAAAAAAGACATGCGGGCGGGCCTGAGAACCAGGTAATTATTTTTTTATGGCCTTAGGGGCCCTTGTTGGATCAGTTTTACATAGAGTTATCTTTAATTTACATTAATTTATATATACATGTATATATATTCTAATTTTTTTAATTTTTTTAATTTATTTTTTCTCATAAGAAGCCTTTGTTCATGGGTTAATTTTTTCTTTAATGGGGATCTTAGAGGCCCTTGTTGGATCAGTTTTACATAGAGTTATAGGGAAGAACTTCAAAAATCGTCTCTGAAACTACAAGAGATAAAGGTTTAGTCTTTTTTTATTTATCATCAGCTATGGATTCTCTACCAGTATTGTTCAAATGACCCCACCCCAGGGGTCGCAGTTTTACATAGACTTATTTATATGGAAAATATTCTTCTCTGAAACTACAAGAGTCAAAGGTTTAATATTTTGTAATTACACTCAGCTTATGGTCCTCTACCAAGTTTGTTTGAATGGTGACCCTGGGGTCAAATTTGTCCCCGTCCCAGGGGTTACATGTTTTACATAGACTTATAAAGGAAAAAACTTTAAAAATCTTCTTCGATGAAACTACAAGAGCCAACAGTTTAATATTTTGTATTTACACTCAGCTTATGCTCCTCTACCAAGTTTGTTCAAATGGTGACACTGGATCAAATTTGGCTCTGCCCCTGGGTCATATGTCAAACTTGGTTTGAGTGTTTATATGAATGAAAGTTTAATTTATTTCAAAGCTAGCCAAACTTGAGCCAAATACATCCCTCCCACTGAAATAACAAGATCATCTGATAGTAGCCGTAGTAATGAGATGAAGTAATCAGATTGATAAATATCACATGGCCAGGTAATTAAAAAGTAATCATTGATATACAATTCTACATTTCTTGTATATTACATTACTTTTATTACTATATTATACACATCTGCTAATATTACACCCAGTCCAGCCCTTTAGTCCCACTATAAAAGTCAATGCCTTAAAATGGTACATCTTTTTTTCAAATCTACATGTACTACGGTGATGAATTTCAAAAACACTATCTAGTAGATATTCGAAGTTATGAAGGCTCAAAGGGCTTGATTTTTACTAATTAAAAGAAAAATCCAAACATATTTCTTCCACTCGAGGATAATACATCATTCGGCGGTGGATATCAATTCATCGAATTGCTTGTTACTTCCTTTTATACACCCACCGGCCTTTTTTGTCACCGACCGTTCCAAGGCGGTAGCCCTATTGTCAACCCTGTTATGCTTGTGATGTCATATATATATTTATTCATCTTTGCAATGATTGTTTCTGTGAGTGTGTTTTTTTTTGTGTTTTTGTTGTTGTTGTTGTTGACTGTGGTCCTTGAATGCTACATTTCCTGTTCGACTTTTATATCTACTTTTATTCAGTTCCATTGTATGATGCAATTAGGTCATTTGCATACAACACACAAGCTTATAAACTATACAATATAGTTACCATGCCCCGTTAAACACCCCCGTAGTTACGCTGTGGCACTTGGTAGACTTTATGTGAATGTACATAATTTACATATATCGATATATAAAAAATCATTGACAAAAACATGTCTTGCTTAAAACTGTTGTTTTTTTCTTCTGAGAAATGCAATAAAACTCAGGAAATCACATGTTAAATAAAACCCATGTGTTTGTGTAGGATAGTGCCGGGGTGCATAACACCGGACCGCCATATAAAGGGATTTACCTCGATTAAATGTCAGGGCTTGCTACGGCCCTTTAAAACCAAATAACATCGTACCAATTTTAAAGAGTAACACAGATTCAAAAGATCTGTATAATATACTGAAAGGAAAAAGAAACGCATAATCAGAAAATGCCTACACTATACTATTATATACACCTAATTCCACGTAATATTCCAGATATATCTCAACCTGTTTTGTAAACAAAGGAGCTACAACTAATTACAGAAAGGACAACTCTGTCATGTAGTAGACCTTTCAACCTAAGTATACTTTGTTACACGAAATTCATATATTTGTTGAAGTTTCGCTTGAAAAGGTCAAGCCATTTCAGTATTGTGTTTAATGTTAAGAGATTGCAACATTTAAAGCCTAAGTTGCTTAACTGCTTGAGCCAAATACGCATTCTTTCGATAATGACAGGGGTAACCATTGGTGTGTTCGGTGCAGTTTAAACCTTCTTTCCAAAAGGATAGGCCTAATGTCGCCGTGTACCGTTCGATTAGAAGTAGCATATTAAACATACAATATATAGCGGAAATACCCATTATGCGTTTCTTTTTTTTTCAATACTTGTGATTAACCGACATCAAACAAGAAATGGGAAAACTTTTATAATACTAAAAGCGAGACATTGAAGAAAATATGCATAACCCCTTTAGCATATCCAATTAGCACAACACTTCGGTGTTGCAAAGATAGAACCAATCACAGCCTCCTATCAAAAAGGATATATTCACAATTGATTTAATACAACAGAGAGTCCAAACTGTTTATTTTGCCAAGAAAAATAACTTCCATGTGTGGATGTGTCCAGAAACTTCAGCTTAAAAGTCTGGTCATCCTCCCACCATGCTGACTTCATACTAAAGGAAGAACTATTTACACTTGATACTGGAAACAAACGAACTTCATTAGAGTCAAAATAATGTGTGTTTTTTCTACAAAAAGTTAACAAAGTGTTCATTATCAGTACAAGCTTTCAATTTACAAGCTTTTGTTGGTGTTTTTTTGCTTCCAAGGGATCCCATTTTCAGTATTAATTTCAAAAACAGAATGCAGTAGACTTTAAAGGGGGTACATCAGGCTTTTAATGGTGGTTTAGGGGTCCGACTTAAAATTGACAAATAATGATAGGTTCTATTCTAAAGGACCTAAACATAATGAATGAGCCTAAAAATGACCCCTTATTTGCAAAGAAATTCATTCTGCACAGTAATACGTGCTATCCTAGGGTTAATTTCAGCATTTTACGTCAGATTCCGTCATAGCTATATGGTGTATGCAAAATTTAGACATTAGCAAAATGGTTCCAACATCATATTTTGATTGATATAAGTGTTTTATCATGAAATGGAACATTTTTGTAATTTAAGATGTTTCTTGAAAAATCCTGATGTACTCCCTTTAAGGATTAACACCTAGCTTAATTTAGTATAAACAAAAGTCCCAAGCCAGCATTTACTATTGTAAATGTCATGGTCCATAAGACGTTTTAATGATTTATATTTGAATTGAAAAATATCATCCGACCAATTTGGTGGAAATCGAGTATAAAACAAAGCGTCCATGCTCTACAAATTGCCAAATGTCAGATATGACTGCTTTTTTAAAATTGTCCAAACTTTCATTGGAATTAAGATTGTATAGAAGTTGGTAAAGATCGGATAAAAACGAAGAAAGGCATATACTGTTAAAATCAAAGTACCGAAGGTACTGAGAGCATGGTGAACTATGATTTGTGCATCCATGTAATGGAAGGTTTCTTTACAATCACGCATGACATGGATGGACTGAAAATGTGTCAACTCTTCTTAATAACAATACATCATTGCATGTAATAATACATCAATGCATTGTTTAATGTATCTGGAACTAAGGCGATTAAAACAAGATAAGGTAAGGTATATACAGGAATAAAGTAGGGAAGAAAAGGAATGATTGGTTATAATGAAAATTAATCTTCGAAACGCTTTATCATCTTCACAGGTGTTAAAGTGAACATCACCGGTCATCACCTATCAACGTTTGAGTCATTAGAAATAAATATAGCGTCAAAAAGGTCAAGACAGCTAATTTTGCCAATTCAAGGGGAGATAATTCATAGACCCTTTGACCAACATAGCTGAATTAAAATAGGAAACAACCTTGCATTGATATCGACCTACTATGCAAGTATGATTAAAATCAAATGAACACGAGTGTAGTCAGTAGTCAGAGTGTAGCTGAAAGACAGCCATATCCCCCGCTGCACAAAGATTTATAATATACAAATTTAAACATGGAATGTCACTGTAAAATGACAAATACTCCCTGAAGCTTCCGTGTGCCAAAAACAACTTGTAGTAGAGACATACAGACTTCACATATACAAAGCATAACTTATAAATCTTTGTGCTCATTTGATTTTAATCTCACAACTCGGAGTATCCCTGGTCTCGGGATACCGTTGTTATTTATTCTCACAACTCGGAATACCACTGGTCTCGGGATACCGTTGTAGTTCATTCTCACAACTCGGAGTACCACTGTTCTCGGGATACCGTTGTGATTTAATCTCACAACTCGGAGTGAACATGATGTTCATACACAATTATTTCGTTGTTATATTTTTCAACCATGTATGTGAATGCTACAGAGAATTTCACGATTCATATCACTAATTGTAATTTTTACGTGGATTTTTTTTAAGTCGGCAAATCGTTTGTTGACAATAATCACCAAAGTCACGGTAAATTTCGTTTACTACCTTAGGCCTAAACAAAAAGTATTTTGTTTCCTGTCACCCAACCGAATCGCCGTGTTTACCCTCGACACAATAACTTTTACCCCTTCATTTTTGTGTTGCTTTGTTGTGTTTTGGCCTTAACAGAATATATATCAGTTTTGCATGTAATTTGAAAATTGTAATAAAAGGTAACATATTTGTGTTTAGATCTACTCTTGTTGTGTAATGTATATCTCTCAATGCTACAGGCATACGTTCGAGTCCCGCTTGTTACGCGTTTGCGCATTGAATAATGTTTGACAGCTTCTCACTAACGCGCGGCAGGACTGTGGTTCATAGCAAGGGAGGTAAAGACTTCAGAATATTACACAGCGTATTTCAAAATAAGCTGAAATCTTATTCCGGAGAATAGGCAGCAACAACGTTTTACAAAGGATAGTAGCTTATGCGATAACCATTACTGACCAGTCAGGACGCAGGTGGTTATTTTCTTGCGCATCTCCACTCACTTGACAACTGTATAGCAACGTTGAAAATAGTTCCCCACGGAGTACCTCATTGAAAAAACCCTGAAAATCCGCCATTTTGTTGGCTTGAAATGACCGAAACAATTAAAAAAAATCGAAATTCTTTTATACACAGACATTATTGCCACTACATCCTCAACTTCAAATTATTTATACCAATGAAAAGAATGTCATAAGTCAAAGAAAGCATCAAAATATTTATTGAGTGCTTTCAAATCGAGCTTCAAGCATGCAAAATACAGCGATTTTTACGCCGATGTTGTCAATTCAGTCAACTTCGAAAGACTAGCATGTTAATGTCTGAATGTAATGTTATATGTTCTGTTAACACGCTATTTCAACAACTTATCTTGTGTCCGAATCCAATCTTTAAAACGGCTAGAAAGGCTATATAATCAACATAGTTTGTATTTTCCGTAGCTAACAATTCGATAGTGACTCGGCGCAAACACGTTACAGGGGTATTCTCAACGTTATTATTACAGATGATTATGACGTAATACCTAAGGGAAGTAACACTGTTTAACAAATTGAAGTGCGGATCCAGGGTCGGGGGTGGGGGGATTTTTACGGAAGGTACGATGTAAGAAGTTTGGAATTACGGTGCACCAGACCGCCAAATAAAAAGCATATGTTGCAAACATGAATGGAAATCCAGGGTACACTTCATTTATATGCAGAATGAGTCTATAATCCGCAAGACAGAGAGTTTTCAGCACATTCTATTGTGTGTTTGAGTTGCGTAACTCCGAAATAAATAAAAAATATAAAAAAAATATATAAAAGAAATATATAAAAATATAATATATATATTAATAAAAAGGGCTCATTTCAACTATTTTCAAATACTGAGATCCTCATTTTTTTTAAAATTATTTATTGTAACAAATGGCCTAAGAATGTTTCGACTTTAAAACAACAAAAAAAACAAGCTCTTCATAGGTTCTTCATATGCCACCCACTGAATATGTAAATCCCGCTGTCCTATTTTGAACTGCCTCCCTATTTTGAACTGCCTCTCTATTTCTCCCACAGCAGACCAAGTCATGTCAAATTAAGCCTTTAATGTTCGACATGACCAGCGAATATTATGAAAGAAAAAAATAAGAACACCTCACCATCTCCATACATCCGCCGTAAACCGGTATCGAGCGCTCTCTTTTTTTTTTTGGCCAAAGAAAAGTTTGTGTTTCCTATTTTATGCTCTAAAAAAAATACGGTAGGTCGGTAGGCATTTTTTTTTGGCGGGGGGGGGGTGGGGTGGGGGGGGGTGTGGAAGTGTCTAAAATCTGCAGGACTGAGATTGAAGCATTCTACTTAACGAAACTCAGTTTAAACTTGAGTCACGAAAACTAAATTATATGTAATGTGCGAAGCTCCGATTACTGCATCCACCCACGCCGTCACCATTTCAAATACCTATCCCAATCAAAAAAAAAATCATAATAAAAGTGCTCCTTTCAACAACAAATAGTGCACCCCTCTGAAGAATGAAGAATAACAAATTTATTGTAAACATCCGCCGTGGCCCAAAAAAAGAAATGGTTGTGTTTCCTATTTTATGCTTTATAAAAAAAACATACGGTAGGTCGGTAGGCATTTTTTTTGGGAGGGGTGGGGGGAAGTGTCTAAAATCCGCAGGACTGAGTTTGAAGCACATTCTACTTACGAAACTCAGTTTAAACTTGAGTCACGAAAACTGAATTATGTGTGATGTGCGCAGCTCCGATTACTGCCCCCCATCCACACCGTCACCACTTCAAACACCTATCCCCATCAAAGAAAAAAATCCATAATAAAAGTGCTCTTTTCAACAACAAATATTGCGCCCCTCGGAAGAATGAAAAAAAACAAAGTTATTGTAAACATGGCCTAAGATTGTTTAGACTTCAAAAAAAAAAAAAATAGCACTGCCACCCACTGATGATTTAAATATCGCTGTGGAATTGGAACTGCCTCTATTTTATATTGCGCATCAGGTCATTTTGACGTAAGCCTTTAATGTTAGAATGGTCTGCGAAGGTTTTGAAAGAAAATGTGAAGAAGACGTACATCCCCATCTCCATACATCCTGTGCAGACCCACCCCCTTTTGTTGTGGTGTGTGTGTGTGTGTGTGTGTGTGTTTGTAGGGGTGTGGGAATGCTACCTCGTGCTTAAAAAGATGTTGACCCCCATCGTGTTATCGCTTTTATCCCCACCCCATCCTCCTATTTTGAAATCATAATTTCCGATATCATAGTGTGCTCTTGTTAACTATTAGGTAAACATTATTATATAAAACGGAGACTCCCACGGGTCACATTTTAAAACAAGTATCCATTATATGTCGTATATAAATAAAGTACAACTACATTATATATTAGATGTACTTTTATATAAAAATACAATGCTTCCAGATGACGATATATGTCTGGTGATCTTACCCTCCATAACATCGCAAGACGTGTGAACATATGTAGCCTACATGCATTCCAAAAACCAGACCAGATTTGCAAGAAGAACCCAAACTTGCACAAAAAAAAAATGGTTTCGTAAAATGACAACGTAAAATACAACAACAACAAACTCAGCGTGCTAAACTTGTTTTTGCTCGTCAATTACTTATTTCAAAAGTTACATGCCACCCATTACTAATATCAATAATCCTCGATCCGCCTCTAACTTCTAGTTCAGTTATTAACACATTTCAGACATATAACAAAGAGATGTGAAACTGTAAAGTTTATTATGGTATTTTCAATACTAAATACTTTGAGCAAATAAGAACTTCGAAAACTTCACTTGGTAACTTGAAAGGGTAACCACGTGATGTTTAGCTACTACACCGGTTGATCGGAAGTTTCCTATCTCCTAGTTATTAGATCTGTGTATGCTTTTAAATAAAATGTGCACAATCGATGCAGGACTTAAAAGTGTCTGTATACTTTGTTGAAGAAACGATTTTTTTAAAAATAGAGTCCCGATCTTTTTGCCACCATCTAATCAATACAAGCATAGATCCTCTAAAATCAGGAAAGTTGGTGATTTGCCCTGAATAATGGTGTGAAAATCAGCGTCTTTACGTTCCCGGCCACGGAGGCGCATTTTTTTTTTTATACGTTATACTTATATTTGAACAAACTGTATAGTCTATAGCCAAAGGCTTGCATTAATTTATGATAGAATAGACATATAGAGAGACGAAGAGATAGTGTTATTATGTATATATAGTAATGGCTCTTTACTATAACATATACCCAAAGACTTGCATTAATTTATGATAGAATAGACATATAGAGAGACGAAGAGATAGTGTTATTATGTATATATAGTAATGGCTCTTTACTATAACATATACTTAAACTCATATGCTCTATATCCTTTCTTACTATCGCAATGCAAGCCTGTGGGTTGCATTCATTAATAAAGAAAACATGTCGATATAATTATGTTCAGTGGTTCTTGGAAGTTGTTTTTTTTAATAAGGTTTCGACCTTTTATATCAATAGCCGCCATAATGGATGTCGCGCTGACCCAATTTAACAATGACGAAGTGTGGTCCCAATATGGTTGTCAGCTTACAACAAAAAAGCGACCCCTCAAAAACACACAAAACACACAAAAAAACGTTCAATGTCAGAGTTTTTCTCGTAAATTATTTATTTCAGAAGTTACGCTTATTTATTTCAGAAGTTACGCAGCACCTATTCACAAAACCTGAATACGCTTCTGGATTGGCCATGAAAGTAGATCAGTGGGTGCGTTCAGGGTTCTCGCATAGGTTACTCTCACCGTCGGTTCGCCGATATAACCAATCTTCTCGCAACTCTACAGCTGAGGTAGTATCAAATATTACCATCGGTGGCCATAGGTAACCCAACGTTAACCAACGTGGTTGCCCATGGGATATCCCTGAACACTGTGTAAGCTGGAGGCCTGGGTATTGTGATCATTTCTGCTCGACTAATTGCAAAGTCCCTTTATGCATGACAAAGTTACAGCCCGGACAAGATCGGACTGCATGGACTGCATGACCTCTAAGTGTGACATTTGATCTGGGACCTGGGTATTGTGATCATTTCTGCCAAGTAATTCCATTAATGCAGGACAAAGTTACAGCCCATACAAGTTCGAACTGCATGACCTCTAAATGTGACCTTGACTTTTGGAGGTAGAGTCCTGGGTGTTGCGCGCGACATATCATCCTCTTATGGTGACCGTGTGTGCCAAGTTATTTCAAAATCCCTCTACGCATGGCAAAGTTATAGCCCGGACCAGATCGGGCAGAGGCACGCAAATACACCGAAAAGCCATGAGACAACTATGTCGAGCTGTCCGACAATATAACCCTTACCTTTGACCTTCTAACAAAAAAATAACTAATAGGGGAGGTTGTGACCTTGAAATTTGAAAGCCGACAACTTGTTTTTCCTGTCCCTTTAAACTGTAGCTTATTCTGAGATATGAAATCAAATATTTTATATCCTGTTAGGTAAAATTGGGACATCTACCTCAGAGAGAAATGAGATGGAGTTTATCATCAGACATGCCTATGCCAGGGAATGAACCCACATGCAGAGGTCTGTAGCAATAGTACTGGCACTAGGCCTTATCCACTTTGCTACCAAGATGGTGCTACACTCTGGATAAGCTCTTAGTATATATTAAAGAGACACATGCCAATCTTACAAGAACATTACTACTTGATGTATTAATTCCATTCAATGTTTACCTTTAATAACGCACGAATGTCAAATCATTTTATTATAATCTAAATATAATAATTCCAGACACTGGAAGAAATCAAAATTGCCATGTGTTTCTTTAATGATGTTCATTATAACATTCATCGATTTTTTGCAGTCTATGAATAACATGAGGTCAATCACCTTGAAGCTCTACCGATAGGTTTTTGATAGCTAGATCAGCATTCCTGTGAAGTTTCATGAAAATCCGTCAAGTAGTTTCAGAGGAGTAGTCGCTACAAGTTTTCATTATATAACTCTATGTAAACAAAGATGGCCGCTGGCATGTTTAACATCAAATCAAAATAATTTTTGACAAGGACCAACATCATGTCATACTGATCATTTTCGAAAAGTCCCATATCAATATCACTTATAGTTTTCAAGAAGTAGTCGCTTTAAAAATGTATTTTGAAAATCTATTTTTAGCTACGGTGGCCATCGTGAAATTCTGAACGACCTGAAATTTTGCTAAATATCACTTATAGTTTTCAAGAAGTACTCGCTACAAAACTTTTTTTTTTGAAAATCTATTTTTAGCTGTGGCGGCCATCTTGAATTTCCTCCGACCAACCTGAAATTTTGCTAGGATCAATTAGACATCAAGAGCAACATTCCTGTGAAGTTTCATGAAAATCCATCGAGTAG
The DNA here is from genome assembly GCA_037043455.1 of Cyrtodaria siliqua. Lineage (NCBI taxonomy): Eukaryota > Metazoa > Mollusca > Bivalvia > Adapedonta > Hiatellidae > Cyrtodaria > Cyrtodaria siliqua. Next base: position 31,388 of record JAWPHD010014404.1, read on the forward strand.
TAAAAGAGGTGTAGTCGCTACAAGATTTTACTAGATAACTCTAAATAAAGATGGCCGCTGACAGCCAGGTTTAACATCGAATCAAAACGATTTTCGACAAGGACCAACATCATGTCATGCTGATCATTTTAGAAAAAGTCCCATATCAATATCACTTATAGTTTTCAAGAAGTACTCGCTACAAAACTTTTTTTTTGAAAATCTATTTTTAGCTGTGGCGGCCATCTTGAATTTCCTCCGACCAAACTGAAATGTTGCTAGGATCACTTATTTTACTAAATAACTCTATTTAAACAAAGATGGCAGCCATGTTTAACGTTGAATCAAAACGATTTTCGACAAGGACCAACATCATGTCATGCTGTTCATTTTAGAAAAAGTCCCATATCAATATCACTTAGAGTTTTCAAGAAGTAGTCGCTACAAACTTGTTTTATAAAAATCTATTTTTTAGATTTCTTGGATTTCACATCAACCTTTATGGGCAACATTTCTGTAAAAGTTTCATGAAAATCCATTCAGTAGTTTCAGAGGAGTAGTCGCTACAAAAAAAGTTAACGGACGGATTGACAGACGGACGACGGACACCGCACCACGGCATAAGCGCTGCTGATCTCTGATCAGTAGAGCTAATGATAACAAAGCAAGCCAAGCATGTACCCCGACACAAACATTCTGAAGAAATGTTTTTTTTTTGTTTTTTATAATACTTTATTTATCTTCAATGAAGTACAGTTAAACACAACTTGGCTTCCATAACTTGCAATATAGACTGGCAACTCTGGATTATCTTTCAACATAGACTGGCAACTCTGGACCGGTCCTGGAAAAGATAATAATAATACTGTTAGATGGAACTCCTTAGTATGTGTGTAATATCCTGTAATTTATATCCTGTAATTTGATATTTTTTTGCTACAAATCTACTGCTAAATTATTTGGAATTGAATACTTTCTAGACGCATATTAATTTATTTTGAAGACGAGAAGCAAGATGCACAAGAGGTCGTCCTGTATCGTTGTATTTGCTATACAAATCTGGTGGAAATCAGTTAAAGGGGTTGATGCACTATTTTCAAACACTATTTATTTATTATGGCTTTGAAAAACTTGAAAAAAACTGAAAGAATTGTCAAAATGCCATGAAAAACAAAGGAGATATGACCTTTTGAAAATTTGATTGGTCTCCAACTTTTTCTTTGTTTGTTTAATTCAGGGGCCATAACTCCAAGTTTTCTGGAACAATTAGGCTGGCTATGGTACATGACCTAGATACTGTAATCATAATTGTGACTATAAATATTGTGACCAATTTTTAGCTCTATCAGCAGAGCTTATGCCGTACTTATGCGGTGTCCGTCGTCCGTCTGTTTGTGTTTTTTTTTTATCGATTACTCCTCTGAAACTACTGAATGGAATTTCATGAAACTTTACAGAAATGTTGCCAATGAAGTCTAGTTGATTGTAGCCAGGGCTGTCTTTTGGCTGTTTTTGGGGCCGTTATTCGGCCCCATTCCCCCACCTGAAAAGTATCTTTTTTTCCCCCACCTCAGTGTCAAAATCCCCCACTTGAAAAAAATAAAAATAAATAAATAAACTGAAAGACAGAAGGCTAGAATTTTAAGAGAACTAAGTGTTAATTGTGCTTGTGTTGAAGAAAGTAGAACAAAGTAAATGACATAACTGTCATTGGTACTTTTTGAACATAGTCTAACTCTTACAGCTAGTCAACATACATATTTTTCAAGTCTGTTTTGAACCCATTTATTGTTAAATGTATATTGTTTGGCATAAACAACAATAAAATTGTGTTATTGTATGCTTAAGTCCTTGCTTTATTTGTCTATTTAGTGTTATAGATCTATTTAATCAGCATGATTTCATTTTATATTGATGATATCATAATGTGTTATGGATGTTTGAACTTTCATGCAAAATTCCCCCTTTTACTGAAATTGACGTGAAAATTCCCCCCTCTGAGGGACCCGGACCCATTCCCCCATGGTAGAAAGACAGCCCTGGTAGCAAAAATTCATGTTGATGTGAAATCCAAGATGATCGTTAAAGCTAAAAATATAACGACATATTTTCATGAAACTTCACAGGAATACTGATCTAGCTATCAAAAACTATCAGTAATTAAAGCTTCAAGCACATTGACCTCTTGTTTTTAATTGTGAACAAACTTGTGAAAAAATACCTAGCCGAATTTCGGCCCGTAGCCTGATAGCAGGAAGCAGGAAAAAAGTCCTGCTTGTAGTTGTCCATCATTAAAGGGGTTGATGCACTATTTTCACTTGAAAAAGCTGAAAGAATTATCAAAATGCCATGAAAGACAAAGGAGATATGACCTATTTACAATTTGCAAAGAACATAAATGGAGGCGGCCATCTTTGAACGATGACGTCATCGCGCCATTTAACCATATAAGGCATATTGACAAAATACATTTTAAAGCAAAGAAAATCACTGCAAATTGATTAAAAATAAATATACAGATGTAAAATGTATAAATTGTATGATCATTTTTCATTTGCCGTAATTTTCTTTGCTTTAAATGACATTTTGTCAATATGCCATATGGTAAAATGGCACGATCACGTCATCGTTCAAAGATGGCCGTTTCCATTTATGTTCTTTGCAAATTTTCAAAAGGTCATATCTCCTTTGTTTTTCGTGGCATTTTGACAATTCTTTCAGTTTTTTTCAAGAATTTCAGAGCCATGTTAAATAAATAGTGTTTGAAAATAGTGCATCAACCCCTTTAACTGATTTTCACCAGATTTGTATAGCAAATAGAACGATACAGGACCTCTTGTGCATCTTGCTTCTCGTCATCAAAATAAATTAATATGCGTCTAGAAAGTATTCAATTCCAAATAATTTAGCAGTAGATTTGTAGCAAAAATATATCAAATTACAGGATATAAATTACAGGATATTACACACATACTAAGGAGTTCCATCTAACAGTATTATTATTATCTTTTCCAGGACCGGTCCAGAGTTGCCAATCTATGTTGAAAGATAATCCAGAGTTGCCAGTCTATATTGCAAGTTATGGAAGCCAAGTTGTGTTTAACTGTACTTCATTGAAGATAAATAAAGTATTATAAAAAACAACAAAAAAACATTTCTTCAGAATGTTTGTGTCGGGGTACATGCTTGGATAGCGACTACTTCTTGAAAACTCTAAGTGATATTGATATGGGACTTTTTCTGAAATGATCAGCATGACATGATGTTGGTCCTTGTCGAAAATCGTTTTGATTCAACGTTAAACATGGCTGCCATCTTTGTTTAAATAGAGTTATTTAGTAAAAACTCGAACTACTCGACGGATTTCCATGAAACTTCACAGGAATGTTGCTCTTGATGTCTAAATGATCCTAGCAACATTTCAGGTTGGTCGGAGGAAATTCAAGATGGCCGCCACAGCTAAAAATAGATTTTCAAAAAAAATAGTTTTGTAGCGAGTACTTCTTGAAAACTATAAGTGATATTGATATGGGAGTTTTCTAAAATGATCAGCATGACATGATGTTGGTCCTTGGCGAAAATCGTTTTGATTCGATGTTAAACCTGGCTGTCAGCGGCCATCTTTATTTAGAGTTATCTAGTAAAAACTTGTAGCGACTACACCTCTGTTACTACTCGATGGATTTTCATGAAACTTCACAGGAATGTTGCTCTTGATGTCTAATTGATCCTAGCAAATTTTCAGGTCGTTCAAAATTTCACGATGGCCACCGTAGCTAAAAATAGATTTTCAAAATACATTTTTAAAGCGACTACTTCTTGAAAACTATAAGTGATATTGATATGGGACTTTTCGAAAATGATCAGTATGACATGATGTTGATCCTTGTCAAAAATTATTTTGATTTAATGTTAAACATGCCAGCGGCCATCTTTGTTTACATAGAGTTATATAATGAAAACTTGTAGCGACTACTCCTCTTAAACTACTTGACGGATTTTCATGAAACTTCACAGGAATGCTGATCTAGCTATCAAAAACCTATCGGTAGAGCTTCAAGGTGATTGACCTCATGTTATTCATAGACTGCAAAAAATGTTATGAATGTTATAATGAACATCATTAAAGAAACACATGGCAATTTTGATTTCTTCCAGTGTCTGGAATTATTATATTTAGATTAAAATAAAATATTTTGACATTCGTGCGTTATTAAAGGTAAACATTGAATGGAATTAATACATCAAGTAGTAATGTTCTTGTAAGATTGGCATGTGTCTCTTTAATATATACTAAGAGCTTATCCAGAGTGTAGCACCATCTTGGTAGCAAAGTGGATAAGGCCTAGTGCCAGTACTATTGCTACAGACCTCTGCATGTGGGTTCATTCCCTGGCATAGGCATGTCTGATGATAAACTCCATCTCATTTCTCTCTGAGGTAGATGTCCCAATTTTACCTAACAGGATATAAAACATTTGATTTCATATCTCAGAATAAGCTACAGTTTAAAGGGACAGGAAAAACAAGTTGTCGGCTTTCAAATTTCAAGGTCACAACCTCCCCTATTAGTTATTTTTTTGTTAGAAGGTCAAAGGTAAGGGTTATATTGTCGGACAGCTCGACATAGTTGTCTCATGGCTTTTCGGTGTATTTGCGTGCCTCTGCCCGATCTTGTCCGGGCTATAACTTTGCCATGCGTAGAGGGATTTTGAAATAACCTGGCACACACGATCACCATACGAGGATGATATGTCGCGCGCAACACCCAGGACTCTAGCTCAAAAGTCAAGGTCATATTTAGAGGTCATGCAGTTCGAACTTGTATGGGCTGTAACTTTGTCCTGCATTAATGGAATTACTTGGCAGAAATGATCACAATACCCAGGTCCCAGATCAAATGTCACACTTAGAGGTCATGCAGTCCATGCAGTCCGATCTTGTCCGGGCTGTAACTTTGTCATGCATAAAGGGATTTTGCAATTAGTCGAGCAGAAATGATCACAATACCCAGGCCTCCAGCTTACACAGTGTTCAGGGATATCCCATTGGCAACCACGTTGGTTAACGTTGGGTTACCTATGGCCACCGATGGTAATATTTGATACTACCTCAGCTGTAGAGTTGCGAGAAGATTGGTTATATCGGCGAACCGACGGTGAGAGTAACCTATGCGAGAACCCTGAACGCACCCACTGATCTACTTTCATGGCCAATCCAGAAGCGTATTCAGGTTTTGTGAATAGGTGCTGCGTAACTTCTGAAATAAATAAGCGTAACTTCTGAAATAAATAATTTACGAGAAAAACTCTGACATTGAACGTTTTTTTGTGTGTTTTGTGTGTTTTTGAGGGGTCGCTTTTTTGTTGTAAGCTGACAACCATATTGGGACCACACTTCGTCATTGTTAAATTGGGTCAGCGCGACATCCATTATGGCGGCTATTGATATAAAAGGTCGAAACCTTATTAAAAAAAAAAACTTCCAAGAACCACTGAACATAATTATATCGACATGTTTTCTTTATTAATGAATGCAACCCACAGGCTTGCATTGCGATAGTAAGGAAGGATATAGAGCATATGAGTTTAAGTATATGTTATAGTAAAGAGCCATTACTATATATACATAATAACACTATCTCTTCGTCTCTCTATATGTCTATTCTATCATAAATTAATGCAAGCCTTTGGGTATATGTTATAGTAAAGAGCCATTACTATATATACATAATAACACTACTCTTCGTCTCTCTATATGTCTATTCTATCATAAATTAATGCAAGCCTTTGGCTATAGACTATACAGTTTGTTCAAATATAAGTATAACGTATAAAAAAAAAATATGCGCCTCAGTGGCCGGGAACGTAAAGACGCTGATTTTCACACCATTATTCAGGGCAAATCACCAACTTTCCTGATTTTAGGGGATCTATGCTTGTATTGATTAGATGGTGGCAGAGAGATCGGGACTCTATTTTTAAAAAAATCGTTTCTTCAACAAAGTATACAGGAACTTTTAAGTCCTGCATCGATTGTGCACATTTTATTTAAAATCATACACAGATCTAATAACTAGGAGATAGGAAACTTCCGATCAACCGGTGTAGTAGCTAAACATCACGTGGTTACCCTTTCAAGTTACCAAGTGAAGTTTTCGAAGTTCTTATTTGCTCAAAGTATTTAGTATTGAGAATACCATAATAAACTTTACAGTTTCACATCTCTTTGTTATATGTCTGAAATGTGTTAATAACTGAACTAGAAGTCCGAGGCGGATAGAGGATTATTGATATTAGTAATGGGTGGCATGTAACTTTTGAAATAAGTAATTGACGAGCAAAAACAAGTTTAGCACGCTGAGTTTGTTGTTGTTGTATTTTACGTGGTCATTTTACGAAACCATTTTTTTTTTGTGCAAGTTTGGGTTCTTCTTGCAAATCTGGTCTGGTTTTTGGAATGCATGTAGGCTACATATGTTCACACGTCTTGCGATGTTATGGAGGGTAAGATCACCAGACATATATCGTCATCTGGAAGCATTGTATTTTTATATAAAAGTACATCTAATATATAATGTAGTTGTACTTTATTTATATACGACATATAATGGATACTTGTTTTAAAATGTGACCCGTGGGAGTCTCCGTTTCATATAATAATGTTTACCTAATAGTTAACCAGAGCACACTATGATATCGGAAATTATGATTTCAAAATAGGAGGATGGGGTGGGGATAAAAGCGATAACACGATGGGGGTCAACATCTTTTTAAGCACGAGGTAGCATTCCCACACCCCTACACACACACACACACACACACACACACCACAACAAAAGGGGGTGGGTCTGCACAGGATGTATGGAGATGGGGATGTACGTCTTCTTCACATTTTCTTTCAAAACCTTCGCAGACCATTCTAACATTAAAGGCTTACGTCAAAATGACCTGATGCGCAATATAAAATAGAGGCAGTTCCAATTCCACAGCGATATTTAAATCATCAGTGGGTGGCAGTGCTATTTTTTATTATTTTTTGAAGTCTAAACAATCTTAGGCCATGTTTACAATAACTTTGTTTTTCTTCATTCTTCCGAGGGGCGCAATATTTGTTGTTGAAAAGAGCACTTTTATTATGGATTTTTTTCTTTGATGGGGATAGGTGTTTGAAGTGGTGACGGTGTGGATGGGGGCAGTAATCGGAGCTGCGCACATCACACATAATTCGGTTTTCGTGACTCAAGTTTAAACTGAGTTTCGTAAGTAGAATGTGCTTCAAACTCAGTCGTGCGGATTTTAGACACTTCCCCCCACCCCTCCCAAAAAAAATGCCTACCAACCTACCGTATTTTTTTTATAAAGCATAAAATAGGAAACAAAACCATTTCTTTTTTTGGGCCACGGCGGATGTTTACAATAAATTTGTTATTCTTCATTCTTCAGAGGGGTGCACTATTTGTTGTTGAAAGGAGCACTTTTATTATGATTTTTTTTTTGATTGGGATAGGTATTTGAAATGGTGACGGCGTGGGTGGGGGCAGTAATCGGAGCTTCGCACATTACATATAATTTAGTTTTCGTGACTCAAGTTTAAACTGAGTTTCGTTAAGTAGAATGCTTCAATCTCAGTCCTGCAGATTTTATACACTTCCACTCCCACCCCCCCCCCCCACCCACCCCCACCCCCCCCCCCCCCCCCCGCCAAAAAAAAATGCCTACCGACCTACCGTATTTTTTTTAGAGCATAACATAGGAAACACAAACTTTTCTTTGGCCAAAAAAAAAAAGAGAGCGCTCGATACCGGTTTACGGCGGATGTATGGAGATGGTGAGGTGTTCTTATTTTTTTCTTTCATAATATTCGCTGGTCATGTCGAACATTAAAGGCTTAATTTGACATGACTTGGTCTGCTGTGGGAGAAATAGAGAGGCAGTTCAAAATAGGGAGGCAGTTCAAAATAGGACAGCGGGATTTAAATATTCAGTGGGTGGCATATGAAGAACCTATGAAGAGCTTGGTTTTTTTGTTGTTTTAAAGTCGAAACATTCTTAGGCCATTTGTTACAATAAATAATTTTAAAAAAAATGAGGATCTCAGTATTTGAAAATAGTTGAAATGAGCCCTTTTTATTAATATATATATTATATTTTTATATATTTCTTTTATATATTTTTTTTATATTTTTTATTTATTTCGGAGTTACGCAACTCAAACACACAATAGAATGTGCTGAAAACTCTCTGTCTTGCGGATTATAGACTCATTCTGCATATAAATGAAGTGTACCCTGGATTTCCATTCATGTTTGCAACATATGCTTTTTATTTGGCGGTCTGGTGCACCGTAATTCCAAACTTCTTACATCGTACCTTCCGTAAAAATCCCCCCACCCCCGACCCTGGATCCGCACTTCAATTTGTTAAACAGTGTTACTTCCCTTAGGTATTACGTTATAATCATCTGTAATAATAACGTTGAGAATACCCCTGTAACGTATTTGCGCCGAGTCAATATCGAATTGTTAGCTACGGAAAATACAAACTATGTTGATTATATAGCCTTTCTAGCCGTTTTAAGATTGGATTCGGACACAAGATAAGTTGTTGAAATAGCGTGTTAACAGAACATATAACATTACATTCAGACATTAACATGCTAGTCTTTCGAAGTTGACTGAATTGACAACATCGGCGTAAAAATCGCTGTATTTTGCATGCTTGAAGCTCGATTTGAAAGCACTCAATATATATTTTGATGTTTTCTTTGACTTATGACATTCTTTTCATTGGTATAAATAATTTGAAGTTGAGGATGTAGTGGCAATAATGTCTGCGTATAAAAGAATTTCGATTTTTTTTCAATTGTTTCGGTCATTTCAAGCCAACAAAATGGCGGATTTTCAGGGTTTTTTCAATGAGGTACTCCGTGGGGAACTATTTTCAACGTTGCTATACAGTTGTCAAGTGAGTGGAGATGCGCAAGAATATAATCACTTGCGTCCTGACTGGTCAGTAATGGTTATCGCATAAGCTACTATCCTTTGTAAAACTTTGTTGCTGCCTATTCTCCGGAATAAGATTTCAGCTTATTTTGAAATACGCTGTGTAATATTCTGAAGTCTTTACCTCCCTTGCTATGAAGTTAAAATAACTTTCGGTCGTAAAATAATCCTGAATACGTTTGCCGATCGTGTCGGCGATCAACAAGATCTGTCAATTCGGACACTGCGGTTTTAGAATAAATACCTTATAGATCATCAAAATTTGTAAAGGATTATTAGCTCAGTTGGCAGAGCGGCAGTCCCATACAATTATGGATTATAAAGCGAGCGGGATGGGTTCGAATCTGAGCAGAACCCAATTTTTTTTATGCAAAAAGTTTAATTCATGCCCAATGGTCTTAAAAGGGGTACATCAGAATTTTTCTAGAAACAGCTTAAATTATAAAATTGTTCCAGTTTACGATAAAAAACACTATCAATCAAAACGTGAAGCTAGAACCATTTTGTTAATGCCTAAAGTTTCAGAACACCATATAGCTAGGGTGGACTCGCACGTAATATTCTAAAATTAACCCTGGTGCGTCACCTAGGATAGCACGTATTACTGTGCAGAATTAATTTCTTTGAAAATAAAAGATTTTATAGGCTCATTATGTTTTGGTCATGTAGAATAAAATATTAATATTTGTCAATTTTAAATCGGACACCTATAGACCCCCATAAAAAGCCTGATGTACTCCCTTTTAGACTTAAGTCGGAAAACAAATTGTGTGTGTGTGTGTGTGTGTGTGTGTGTGTGTGTGTGTGTGTGTGTGTGGAGAGTGGGGGGATTTTTTAAAAGATTTTTACGACTTTTATCTATGCGTCAATTTGGTAGAGGTAGAGGTAGACCTCATCTGTTTTGAAACAAACTCGTAGAACCACAGTCCTGCCGCGCGTTAGTGAGAAGCTGTCAAACATTATTCAATGCGCAAACGCGTAACAAGCGGGACTCGAACGTATGCCTGTAGCATTGAGAGATATACATTACACAACAAGAGTAAATCTAAACACAAATATGTTACCTTTTATTACAATTTTCAAATTACATGCAAAACTGATATATATTCTGTTAAGGCCAAAACACAACAAAGCAACACAAAAATGAAGGGGTAAAAGTTATTGTGTCGAGAGTAAACACAGCGATTCGGTTGGGTGACAGGAAACAAAATACTTTTTGGTTTAGGCCTAAGGTAGTAAACGCAATTTACCATGACTTTGGTGATTATTGTCAACAAACGATTTGCCGACTTAAAAAAAATCCACGTAAAAATTACAATTAGTGATATGAATCATAATTTTCTCAGTAGCATTCACATACATGGTTGAAAAATATAACAACGAAATAATTGTGTATGAACATCATGTTCACTCCGAGTTGTGAGATTAAATCACAACGGTATCCCGAGAACAGTGGTACTCCGAGTTGTGAGAATGAACTACAACGGTATCCCGAGACCAGTGGTATTCCGAGTTGTGAGAATAAATAACAACGGTATCCCGAGACCAGGGATACTCCGAGTTGTGAGATTAAAATCAAATGAGCACAAAGATTTATAAGTTATGCTTTGTATATGTGTAGTCTGTATGTCTCTACTACAAGTTGTTTTTGGCACACGGAAGCTTCAGGGAGTATTTGTCATTTTACAGTGACATTCCATGTTTAAATTTGTATATTATAAATCTTTGTGCAGCGGGGGATATGGCTGTCTTTCAGCTACACTCTGACTACTGACTACACTCGTGTTCATTTGATTTTAATCATACTTGCATAGTAGGTCGATATCAATGCAAGGTTGTTTCCTATTTTAATTCAGCTATGTTGGTCAAAGGGTCCATGAATTATCTCCCCTTGAATTGGCAAAATTAGCTGTCTTGACCTTTTTGACGCTATATTTATTTCTAATGACTCAAACTTTGATAGGTGATGACCGGTGATGTTCACTTTAACACCTGTGAAGATGATGAAGCGTTTCGAAGATTAATTTTCATTATAACCAATCATTCCTTTTCTTCCCTACTTTATTCCTGTATATGCCTTACCTTATCTTGTTTTAATCGCCTTAGTTCCAGATACATTAAACAATGCATTGATGTATTATTACATGCAATGATGTATTGTTATTAAGAAGAGTTGACACATTTTCAGTCCATCCATGTCATGCGTGATTGGAAAGAAACCTTCCATTACATGGATGCACAAATCATAGTTCACCATGCTCTCAGTACCTTCGGTACTTTGATTTTAACAGTATATGCCTTTCTTCGTTTTTATCCGATCTTTACCAACTTCTATACAATCTTAATTCCAATGAAAGTTTGGACAATTTTAAAAAAACAGTCATATCTGACATTTGGCAATTTGTAGAGCATGGACGCTTTGTTTTATACTCGATTTCCACCAAATTGGTCTGATGATATTTTTCAATTCAAATATAAATCATTAAAACGTCTTATGGACCATGACATTTACAATAGTAAATGTTGGCTTGGGACTTTTGTTTATACTAAATTAAGCTAGGTGTTAATCCTTGAAGGGAGTACATCAGGTATTCTCAAGAAACATCTTAAATTACAAAAATGTTCCATTTCATGATAAAACACTTATATCAATCAAAATATGATGTTGGAACCATTTTGCTAATGTCTAAATGTTGCATACACCATAAAGCTATGACGGAATCTGACGTAAAATGCTGAAATTAACCCTGGTGCGTCACCTAGGATAGCACGTATTACTGTGCAGAATGAATTTCTTTGCAAATAAGGGGTCATTTTTAGGCTCATTCATTATGTTTAGGTCCTTTAGAATAGAACCTATCATTATTTGTCAATTTTAAGTCGGACCCCTAAACCACCATTAAAAGCCTGATGTACCCCCTTTAAAGTGTACTGCATTCTGTTTTTGAAATTAATACTGAAAATGGGATCCCTTGGAAGCAAAAAAACACCAACAAAAGCTTGTAAATTGAAAGCTTGTACTGATAATGAACACTTTGTTAACTTTTTGTAGAAAAAAACCACATTATTTTGACTCTAATGAAATTCGTTTGTTTCCAGTATCAAGTGTAAATAGTTCTTCCTTTAGTATGAAGTCAGCATGGTGGGAGGATGACCAGACTTTTAAGCTGAAGTTTCTGGACACATCCACACATGGAAGTTATTTTTCTTGCGAAAAAAAACAGTTTGGACTCTCTGTTGTATTAAATCAATTGTGAATATTTCCTTTTTGATAGGAGGCTGTGATTGGTTCTAACTTTGCAACACCGAAGTGTTGTGCTAATTGGATATGCTCAAGGGGTTATGCATATTTTCTTCAATGTCTCGCTTTTAGTATTATAAAAGTTTTCCCATTTCTTGTTTGATGTCGGTTAATCACAAGTATTGAAATAAAAAAGAAACGCATAATGGGTATTTCCGCTATATATTGTATGTTTAATATGCTACTGCTAATCGAACGGTACACGGCGACATTAGGCCTATCCTTTTGGAAAGAAGGTTTAAACTGCACCTAACACACCAATGGTTACCCCTGTCATTATCGAAAGAATGCGTATTTGGCTCAAGCAGTTAAGCAACTTAGGCTTTAAATGTTGCAATCTCTTAACATTAAACACAATACTGAAATGGCTTGACCTTTTCAAGCGAAACTTCAACAAATATATGAATTTCGTGTAACAAAGTATACTTAGGTTGAAAGGTCTACTACATGACAGAGTTGTCCTTTCTGTAATTAGTTGTAGCTCCTTTGTTTACAAACACGTTGAGATATATCTGGAATATTACGTGGAATTAGGTGTATATAATAGTATAGTGTAGGCATTTTCTGATTATGCGTTTCTTTTTCCTTTCAGTATATTATACAGATCTTTTGAATCTGTGTTACTCTTTAAAATTGGTACGATGTTATTTGGTTTTAAAGGGCCGTAGCCAGCCCTGACATTTAATCGAGGTAAATCCCTTTATATGGCGGTCCGGTGTTATGCACCCCGGCACTATCCTACACAAACACATGGGTTTTATTTAACATGTGATTTCCCGAGTTTTATTGCATTTCTCAGAAGAAAAAAACAACAGTTTTAAGCAAGACATGTTTTTGTCAATGATTGTTTATATATCGATATATGTAAATTATGTACATTCACATAAAGTCTACCAAGTGCCACAGCGTAACTACGGGGGTGTTTAACGGGGCATGGTAACTATATTGTATAGTTTATAAGCTTGTTTGTTGTATGCAAATGACTTAATTGCATCATACAATGGAACTGAATAAAAGTAGATATAAAAGTCGAACAGGAAATGTAGCATTCAAGGACCACAGTCCAACAACAACAACAACAAAAACACAAAAAAAACACACACTCACAGAAACAATCATTGCAAAGATGAATAAATATATATATGACATCACAAGCATAACAGGGTTGACAATAGGGCTACCGCCTTGGAACGGTCGGTGACAAAAAAGGCCGGTGGGTGTATAAACGGAAGTAACAAGCAATTCGATGAATTGATATCCACCGCCGAATGATGTATTATCCTCGAGTGGAAGAAATGTGTTTGGATTTTTCTTTTAATTAGTAAAAATCAAGCCCTTTGAGCCTTCATAAATTCGAATATCTACTAGATAGTGTTTTTGAAATTCATCACCGTAGTACATGTAGATTTGAAAAAACAATGTACCATTTTAAGGCATTGACTTTTATAGTGGGACTAAAGGGCTGGACTGGGTGTAATATTAGCAGATGTGTATAATATAGTAATAAAAGTAATGTAATATACAAGAAATGTAGAATTGTATATCAATGATTACTTTTTAATTACCTGGCCATGTGATATTTATCAATCTGATTACTTCATCTCATTACTACGGCTACTATCAGATGATCTTGTTATTTCTGGGGGAGGGATGTATTTGGCTCAAGTTTGGCTAGCTTTGAAATAAATTAAACTTTCATTCATATAAACACTCAAACCAAGTTTGACATATGACCCAGGGGCAGAGCCAAATTTGATCCAGTGTCACCATTTGAACAAACTTGGTAGAGGAGCATAAGCTGAGTGTAAATACAAAATATTAAACTGTTGGCTCTTGTAGTTTCAGCGAAGAAGATTTTTTAAGTTTTTTCCTTTATAAGTCCATGTAAAACATGTGACCCCTGGGGCGGGGACAAATTTGACCCCAGGGTCACCATTCAAACAAACTTGGTAGAGGACCATAAGCTGAGTGTAATTACAAAATATTAAACCTTTGACTCTTGTAGTTTCAGAGAAGAATATTTTCCCTATAAATAAGTCTATGTAAAACTGCGACCCCTGGGGTGGGGTCATTTGAACAATACTGGTAGAGAATCCATAGCTGATGATAAATAAAAAAAGACTAAACCTTTATCTCTTGTAGTTTCAGAGACGATTTTTGAAGTTCTTCCCTATAACTCTATGTAAAACTGATCCAACAAGGGCCTCTAAGCTCCCCATTAAAGAAAAAATTAACCCATGAACAAAGGCTTCTTATGAGAAAAAATAAATTAAAAAAATTAAAAAAAATAGAATATATATACATGTATATATAAATTAATGTAAATTAAAGATAATTCTATGTAAAACTGATCCAACAAGGGCCCCTAAGGCCATAAAAAAATAATTACCTGGTTCTCAGGCCCGCCCGCATGTCTTTTTTTGGTGCCGCATTGCGGATTTTAATTCAAAAGTAATAAAATAAAAAAATGGAAATGCGCTACCGAAATTTCGAGAAAAAGTTCCACATCCAAGTTCGTTCCGGTTTTTACAGCAACTACCTCAGGGGAATCCCCTTGTGGGTAGACTGGTGCGCGGCCGACTATCTGCCGCTCTGCTCGCTAGCTTGTGAGTGTTGCAGTCGTACGGGTACAAATCTAGGAGAGTCAGACGCTTGAGACGCTTGGAACTAGTGGGTGCTACAGAACAGGCGATTTATTCAAGCGTCTAATCGACAAAGTCTCACAACAACATGCAATAATGGCGGTGTCATCGATTCGATTGAAGTTCATGCGTGATCTAATACAAATATACGGACTTATTGTGATTGAAAGAAGCATAAGTCGGGAAGAAATGATAAGGTAATGATCGACAATAGAGATGAGCTGATCCAACTGGTTATTGCACATGTATTTCGAGATATTTTGCATCAATACATGTATTGGATTTAAAGTTTGGATAAAAAAAAATCGCCCGCGTGTCTGTTGACCACTGTAAAATTGTAAAAAAAAATGCGCCCGCCCGCATCTCTTCTCAGAAAAGTGGCCTGAGAACCAGGTAATTAATTTTTTGTGGCCTAAGCTCCCAGTTAAAGAAAAAATGAAGCCATGAACCAAGGTTCCTTATGAGAATTTTTTTTAAAAAAATTTAACCCATGAACCAAAGTTTCTCATGAAAAAAAGGAAATAATTCAAAAAAAAAAAAGAAGAAGAAAAATATGCCTCCTTTGATATTTGAACCCACGAACTGAATAATTCAAGGGGACATTTATCAATTTAAGGGCAATAACTCCGGCGTTACTAGGACGATTCCGAAATAAATTTGCCGTATTACATTCCACTATTGGGATAAACATTATAATGAAGTTTAATGAAAATCTAACGAGCAGAATTAAGCAATATTTAGCAATTAAAGGCAATAACTCCAGCGTTACTAGGACGATTCCGAAATACATTTGCCGCTTCGCATTCCACTATTGGGATAAACATTATAATGAAGTTTAATAAAAATCAAACAAGCGGTTATCAAGATATGGCAGTGGACGGCAGTTTTTATCAATTAATGGGCAATTACTGGGGCGATTTCGGAAAAAAATAGCCGTGTCATCCCACTATCAGGATAAACATTATTGCCAAGTGTAATTAAAATCCAACTTGTAGTTATGAAGATATGGCTCCGGACGGACGGATGGACGGACGGACAACGCCAAAATAATATCCCCCCGCCTAAAAAAGTCAAACAGGAAATGCAGCTTTCACAGAACACAGTAAACCCAATAACATGCAAAAAGACACACATGAATGGCAATTTTAATAAGGAATAAAGGCATATTACGTCACAAACACAAAACGGGTTGACCAAAGGGCTATCGCATTGGAACGGTCTGTGGCATAAAATACCGCTGGGGGTTTAAACCAGGTTCTAGGGTGCACCAAATCTTACACTTATCCTACTGTCATCCCAATAAAACGGGACATTGTTAATAAAGAAATCTCCGCCATGAACTATTCTCTAACCAACAAGGCAGCAGTAATAGGTAATATAAGTAAAACACAAAGATGCTCGTGTATATATAAATACAAAAGACAATAGCCTAGAAAGCCACAAAGAAGGTACTCAATGACTTGGCAGAAGCCAGAGCAACAAGATAATAAACCCATTGAGGGCATGACATTACAAAATTGCAGACAAACATCAAACGTCACCGTCCTTTTGGGCTTTAGGTAGACCAGGTTCTAGGGTGTGCAAAGCTCACTCTTACCATATTGTTATCCCAATAAAACGGGACAGTGTAAATAAAGATATACACGCCAGGTTCTATTTTCTAACACACAAGGCAGCATTAATTGGCAATACAAGTATAACACCTATATGATCATGTATATATATAGATATACAAAACAAAAGCCTAGAAAGACCCAAAGCAAGTACTCGATGACTTGGCAGAAGTTAGTGCTACAAGAGAACAAACCGTTAAGAGTACGACAAAACGAGATTTAAGACAAACATCAAACGCTCCCGTCTTTTGAGGATTCAGATAAACGTCATCATAGGGTCCTAACCATGCAGTGCGTTGCAAAAATGATAGGGCCATGTTCTCTTTTAATAAAACATTTAACAAGTTTAATAAAGATTATATGAAAGTGATTATGACAAGGATCTTACGAAGTTTGTAAATCACATCACCATAGTAGTGAGATTCATATAGTCCTTGTCGCAGAAGAGTTCTTAAATTACGTTTTATATTTTAAAAATAGATCAGGGTTACGACAATAACATTTTGCAAAGATTTTCAAAGTTTGTGGTAACGGTAGCTCTACTGCAGTAGCTTCTTAGTTATACACATATTACGAATATTTAAGTCCTCAAAACGACTACAAGCTCTAGAAAAACGATTAGTTGAGAAACATAGACCCCGTAAGAAGTAGCTCGGGGAAAATCTCCTTCTAAGTGGGATTAATATCGAAATTAAAATCTCCTCTTTTGTCGACGAATTTACTAATTATTTCACCATTTTCAATAGAGAGATGTAAATCAAGAAAAGAAGCGACCGCATCAGAAATGTTAGCTTTGTTGAGTTGAAGTTCTATTATTAGATAACTTGAACCATAGTAGAAAGGAAAGGATTGGTATTTGTATTATATTTGACTTAACTATGCATTGCTTTAGAATAATCTGAATGTATTTTATTTTCACTGATCATATCATTTATGCGCCGAATACCTTTGTTGTACCAAGATTTATAACATTTTACCTCCCACTAGACTTGTAAAACAGTGGAATTGTTAAAAAGTCATGTTGAGTTTCCATTTTGTTTTTAAGGTCTATAATTGGCTTTGAGTACATCTTTCCAAAATGTTTTTTTTTTGTTGCTTTAGTTGTTAAGATTGTAGATATTTTCAAGATGTAAAATGTTCTTTATGTTTATATTTTGTTTTTCATGTGCTTCCAGTGTCCCTCTTTATTATTAGTCTTCTAATCCATGTTAACTTGAGTGCATTTATAAATTGATCGCCTGTAGTCCTCTCTCACTGTATGTTTTGATTATGCTACTGTTTTATTTTGGAGGACCATACAATAAACATTCATAAATATGTCGTTATCTTTTAATTGTCGGCTCATTTTTGTTTGGGATTATGATGAACAGAAGATTAAATATTGAGAGTAATATATATTATTTTACCAACTGGAGTTAAAATCAGCTTTTCCCAAGTTTAATAAGATTTTATTTTATTTTTATAATTTTATCAATATAATTTATGGCGATGATTTTATCTAGGTCATCATCAGAAAAACAATAAAAAAAAAACTAATAATTTATATATTTTATTATGTCATGACAGTTTCCATTTTGTTTTTATCGAGTCTGAACTTTATTTTTTGTCCTTATCACAGAGAGACAGACAGACAGACAGACAGACAGACAGACAGACAGACAGACAGACAGACAGACAGACAGACAGACAGACAGACAGACAGAGAGCCAGACAGGTTAGACAGAGACCCAGACAGAGACGCAGACAGGACATACAGAGAGCCAGACAGAGACCCAGACAGGCCAGACAGACAGACAGACAGACAGACAGAGGGCCAGACAAAGGGCCAGACAGAGAGCCAGACAGGCCAGACAGAGAGCCAGACAGGCCAGACAGAGAGCCAGACAGGCCAGACAGACAGACAGACAGGCCAGACAGACAGACAGACATACAGACAGACAGACAGACAGACAGACAGACAGACAAATGTAGAAACTTGACCCTGGATATTGTCCCTTAATACAAGCCCATTCGTGTACCTAATACCTGACCGTGGATATTTCCCCTTAATACAAGCCCGTATATACGATTTATGTACAAACCTGAACCTGAATAGTGTATCTTAATTAAAGCCCCAACGTATTATGTACAGACCTGACCCTGACTATTGTTCCATTATACAAGCACATACATACACATTATGTACAAACCTGGCCCCGACTATTTCCCTTAATACAACCTTATGCATGAATCTAATGTACAAACATGATCTGGAATTAAGCCCATACATATTACTTATGTACACAGCTGGCCCTGACTATTTTCCCGTAGTACAAGCCCATGTATATACATAATGTACAAACCTAAACCTATATATTGTCCTTTAATTCACGCCCATATATATACCTTATGTACAAACCTGACTCTAACAATTGTCACATAATATAAGCCCATACATATACATAATGTACACACCTGACCCTAGATATTCTCCTTTAATACAGGCCCATATTTATATACTTTATGTACAAACCGGACCCAGGATATTGTTTCTTAATTAAAGACCATACATATAAGGTATATACAAACCTGACCCCGGATATTGTCCCGTAATACAATCCCAAATATATATCTAATGTAGAACCCTGACTTTGTTCTGACAGACAGACAGACAGACAGACAGACAGACAGACAGGCTAGACAGAGACCCAGACAGAGACCCAGACAGGACATACATAGAACCAGACAGAGACCCAGACAGGCCAGACAGACAGACAGACAGACAGAGGGCCAGACAAAGGGCCAGACAGAGAGACAGACAGGCCAGACAGACAGACAGACAGACAGACAGGCCAGACAGACAGACAGACATACAGACAGACAGAAAGACAGACAGACAGACAGACAGACAGACAGATAGACAAGACATACAGAAAGACAGACAGACAGACAGACAGACAGACAGACAGACAGACAGACAAACAGACAGACAGAGAGCAAGACAGGCCAGACAGAGACCCTGACAGGCCAGACAGACATACAGAGAGGCCAGACAGACAGTCCGACAGACAGACAGACAGAGAGCCAGACAGGCTAGACAGGCAGACAGACAGACAGTCAGACAGACAGACAGACCAGACAGAGTGCCAGACAGAATGCCAGACAGAGAGCCAGACAGAGAGCCAGACAGGGCAGACAGAGACCCAGACAGGCCAGACAGGTTTGTACATCAGACAGACAGACAGACAGACAGACAGAGGGCCAGACAGAGAGCCAGACAAGCCAGACAAAGACCCAGACAGGCCAGACAGACAGACAGACAGACAGGCCAGACAGACAGACAGACATACACACAGACACACAGACAGACACACAGACAGACAGACACACACACAGACACACAGACAGACAGACAGACAGACAGACAGACAGACAGACAGACAGACAGACAGACAGACAGAGAGAAAGACAGGCTAGACAGATACGCAGACAGAGACCCAGACAGGCCAGACAGAGAGCCAGACAGAGACCCAGACAGGCCAGACAGACAGACAGACAGACAGAGGGCCAGACATAGAGCCAGACAGGCCAGACAGAGACCCAGACAGGCCAGATAGACAGACAGACAGACAGGCAGGCCAGACTGACAGATAGACAGACACACAGACACACAGACAGACACACAGACAGACACACAGACAGACACACAGACAGACAGACATACAGAGAGCAAGACAGGCCAGACAGGGACCCAGACAGGCCAGACAGACATACAGAGAGGCCAGACAGACAGACAGACAGACAGAGAGCCAGACAGAGAGACAGAGATAGAGCCAGACAGGCCAGACAGACAGATAGACAGACACACAGACACACAGACAGACACACATATAGACAGACAGACAGACAGACAGAGAGACAGATAGACAGACAGACAGACAGAGAGCCAGACAGGCTAGACAGACAGAAAGTCAGACAGACAGACAGACAGACAGACAGACAGATAGACAAGACATACAGACAGACAGACAGACAGACAGACAGACAGACGGACAGACAGACAGACAGACAGACAAACAGACAGACAGAGAGCAAGACAGGCCAGACAGAGACCCAGACAGGCCTGACAGACAGACAGAGAGGCCAGACAGACAGACAGACAGACAGACAGACAGACAGAGAGCCAAACAGGCTAGACAGGCAGACAGACAGACAGTCAGACAGACAGACAGGCCAGACAGAGTGCCAGACAGAATGCCAGACAGAGAGCCAGACAGACCAGACAGGTTTGTACATCAGACAGACAGACATACAGACAGACAGAGGGCCAGACGGAGGGCCAGACAGAGAGCCAGACAGGCCAGACAGAGACCCAGACAGGCCAGACAAACAGACAGACATGCCAGACAGAGTGCCAGACAGAGAGCCAGACAGAGAGCAAGCCAGGCCAGACAGAGACCCAGACAGGCCAGACAGACAGACATACAGGCCAGACAGACAGACAGACAGACAGACAGACAGAGAGCAAGACAGGCCAGACAGGGACCCAGACAGGCCAGACAGACATACAGAGAGGCCAGACAGACATACAGACA
>JAWPHD010014404.1:60000-61583 GCA_037043455.1 Cyrtodaria siliqua
AGACAGACAGACAGACAGAAAGACAAGACAGAAAGACAGACAGACAGACAGACAGACAGAGGGCCAGACAGAGGGCCAGACAGAGGGCCAGACAGACAGCAAGACAGGCCAGACAGAGACCCAGACAGGCCAGACAGCCAGACAGACAGACAGACAGACAGACATACAGACAGACAGACAGACAGACATACAGACAGACATACAGACAGACATACAGACAGACAGACAGACAGACATACAGACAGACAGACAGAGAGCCAGACAGGCCAGACAGACAGACATACAGACAGAACTGTCACAGGATGACCTTAGTGGTTGGGCTAACTCAGGAAAGAATCAATGACGGTGAATGCATTTACATAAGTTTAATGCAACTTTTAAAATATGTTTAATATATATACAATTATCTAAAAAAACAAGCGAATACACAAATGAACTATGAAAAGAATGTTCTCCTGAACGTTTAAGACGTTCTTAGTATTGTCTATAAATACTGAATGTCTAAGACACTGAAGTGTTGTTAAAGCTATAACAATGTTGATCTAGCGCGATAACTGTGATGCGCGAGAGCTCATGAAGATGATGATGCGCGAATTCATGGATGATTGTCATCAAATGCCTTCTGTAAGGGTTGATGACGCGATGCAATGATAGTTAACCTCCACTGAGATCGTGAGTGACATTCCTCCAAGTGAGGATTGGTAACGGGCCCACCTTGTGTCCCGGGGGTTATCGTTAGTAAAACCTGGCTGCACAGGTACGGGGACCGTCTCCACCCGCTTGTAACGTTATTCGTGGAAGCTTAGCTCCACTCCCTGGATATCCAAACCTAGATGGCTTACTCCAACCCTGGATGGCTTATATCCTGGATGGCTTAGGCTGTTAATTATACATACGTTTTAGCTGTCGGTTTACAAACATAACAATCTTGCATAATTATCATTACCCCAAACAAATCATTATTCAATCAATATATGTAAGCTGTACTAATGATGAAGTAGCAATGTATACATATTGCTACAACGCCATGTATACGCGTATGTACGTCGCTGTTAATCAATGCCCCTAATACATGTAATATAAAACATGATCAAATAACTCATATATTACACTCACTTGAGTTATGTTTGCACGCAATGTTAACAATCGTGTATTACAATCACTGAGTTTATACGCCACCGTTAACTAATGCACCTATTATCCACTGTTATCAAATTAATATTGTTTTACAATTAATGATCAATTACAATAATTACATCTAATAAAGTAACTTCAAACTTCATATGCTAGTCTAAAGTTATGTTTGAGAAACATCAATGCTAACCGGATGTCGTAACCGCCAAACAGAGATGCGCCGCCCACTGAATACAAATATACGATAAAAGTTTAATAAAAACTACTAACCACATGTTGCCTGTGAAATTTGCCGTCCAATCTCTGTTCCAACAAAGTACTTTCGATGATCCCGGCGAAAGCTAGAAGACAATGGGTTTTATAGCAAACATTACGCCCAAATCATTATTTTGCCCCGTTCAGGTCCGTGACAAGAACGTGGCTAAATCTACAGTATTGAATCTACACGC
>JAWPHD010014405.1:0-61582 GCA_037043455.1 Cyrtodaria siliqua
GCGACCCGCTTGAAAAATCACCAGGAAAGGTTGGGTATTAAGTCTTGTAAGTTACTAAACAGTTCAAGAGTACAGCCGTTTGCATTCATAGATTGGAAAGTTGGAAATTGCTCATCAATAATCCATTAAAAGATCTGAATATACGTATTATACATAAAGCAGAAACACTAAATAGAAATGGGCTATCTTTACACCTAGTAATACTACCCTTTTCAATAAGAAAGGAGGGATTACATTTTATAATAGGAACTACATTCGACTACAACTCGGAGGTTTCTGTGCGTGCTGTGGTTGACTGTCCTTTAATGCTACTTTTACTGACTTTTATATCTGCTTTTATATGGAAATGGTGTTGGTAAAACGAAAGGAATGGGAGGCGATCTGGAAGAAATATGCATGTCAATACAAACATAAATAAACCATCATAACGTGCTGCAGAAACATAATGTTCCAGTGCTTTGAACCTGTCCTTCGAGTCCATTCAGTTACGGAAGCATAATTGTATGGAAAGCTCGGCTTCACGGTCTCTGCTCACTGTGTTGAATGGCTCATGTGCTATTGAATTTGAGGCGTTATGGCATTAAATGGTACTTGTTTTGTGTTCAAAATGCGTTTGTTTTGAATTATATGTATAACTTACAGCGGGTAATCAGCAAGCGGAAGTAACAATAGTGTAACATAGGATAATATTTTGTTTCCATCACGCATGTCATCGATAAACTATTATGCATCTCCTCGCCACCGATGTAGTCGAAGCTTATGTCGTTGAGAAACTAACTGAAAAAGGTGTCCAGTCAAACCTTCTGTGTTCGTTAACATGTGTTGTAAAACTCTGCCCTATATACGACTTTACGATTTCCAAATATAACCGACTTGTTTTGTGGACACTTTAAATATATATGATCGTATAGGTCGAAACATTTCGATGATAACATTATGTTTCATTTGTAGTGTCGAAGATAAAGTGGTATAAATGTAGAATGTTTAAGCTAACTATGTACTTGCAATTCACTCAATTCACTCATATGGCATACACGCCATACGGTACATTATGTGTACTACAATTAGGTGATTGCATTGATATTTTAGAACGTCAACAAGAACAAAATGGAATACATATAAGTTGCTTTTCAAAGACGAGTTTGCCACAAACTTAAGGTTAAATAATTCGTTTGGACATTCTACAGGATATATGTAACAGTCACCATTATATGACGAAGCAAACTTTTGTTTTCAACATTCTCGGTTTTTTTTTATTTAAAATCAAGCAAATCGAAAATGACAATGATATCTGATTAAACAACTGATGTGTTAACTTTGATGCCTGATAATTGATTAAAGACCTAAACTGGGCAATATATAAATTCACCTCCGTAATTAATTATTGGTCGACGAAAAAGCATGGTAATAACGGCACATTATTTTGAACGGGATGATAAAATTCCGCCCAGCAAAAATGAGGCCCGTATCCAAAGTCAGTATTATCGAATCTCGTATGTTTGGAGAATTGGTTTGACTTTCTACAGCCTTGTGACATATTTCATTGTATTTTTGTTTCTTTTTTTGTCGTCTTTCAACAGTTAATACTATACACAAATAAATTGCTTAAATTATTCCTACAACTATATGTATCACTGAAGGTGATACATATCCCCTCTCCACCCACAAACATTATTTAGTATGATCAAGGGCAATAACTCTGCATGGTAGTGCATGATATTGAGTGAGCTGCACCAAAATTGTATCATTTACAGTTTATGTCTTTCTAGTCTTTTTTTGTTGTTGTATTGAGGGCAGCTAAAAGTAGGCGATCAGCTTACAACAGTAGGAGGGTATATCACGCGCCTATCGGCTATAACGGAAACACTCCACATATAGACCGAAATGTCTATGAATGTCCATGAAGTGTCGATAACTCCATACAGAAGCGAAATATATCTGTTGTTTTTGCCAATATTTATTTTAAAATTATTATTTATTTATTTATTTATTTATTTTATTTATTTATTTATTTATTTATTTATTTATTTATTTATTTATTTATTTATTTATTTATTTATTTGATTAAAGTAAAAACAATATCACAATATACATTTTAAAGGGTATAAATAGATATGAGACGAAAACAGAATAAAACATTAGTAACGCCACGGACCTATACCACATCATTTCTGTTCACATTTTTCTTCCGCGAACATGGACTATTTCTTTGTATTTAACGGACTATTTTACGATTAAAACAGACGCCATTTTTTTACAACCAAAAAAATTGATTCAGAGTTTGGCGCGCCACGTAGGCGAAAGCTATGAGCACAGCTAGTCTTAAGCACGCGTACAGTGTTTCATGCAGTGAACTATGTAAACGTGAATATAACGCGTCCCCTTTATGTCCAAACATGTCCGGACCCTGATCAATACAATCTAAAGTGGTGTAGATACCAAATAACTTCATTACAGAAAGTTCTATGGAATAATAATTCTGATCAATTCTGGGGTGAACCTAGCATCAGTATTTGTTAGTGTACTCCGATCTTTCTAGTAACCGGTGTAAACTGTATGTACAATAAATCAGTTACTAGTAGCAGAGGACTAAAGAGTAGATTCCCGAACCTTTTATGAATATATATATACATGTTCTACTCACATTAACAATTTTCATCTGACTTTGGATTGATGGTGTTTTTGTGAATCGTGCACTTGAAGGTGAACTGATGATGACTATTTCAGAGTGTCCAGCCGTCTTTAATGCCATTGAACAATATAATATGAAGGTTGGAACCTATTTAAAAATTGTTTGTGCTCTGATAAAAATCTTCCACCGCACTTAACCTGGATACGATTGAATACTCTGCTCGACTTAGAGAGCGTGAGCGGTAGCCAGCTTATTTCACTACCGCTCATGAACAGTCTCAATCAAACCGAGACTACAATATTTATAATGTGTCGTGCTCGGCCGTTTTCAAAGGTCCATTATCATACTGTTTTAAATTCCATGAATTTAATTTTATTTTTTTCAGACTGCAAGTCATCGTGGAAGAAAACTCCATGTACACCACTGACCAGAGTCAATGCTGAAGTTTATGTTTGCTCAGTTGTTTAACTAATGAAGTATAAATATGAACTAAAATATTGTCTTTATTATTATGCCTTTCAACACAAAGTGGTAGGCGAGACTGATTGTTTTTGGTCTGTCCGTTCGTCCATTTGTCCATCACAAATCTTGACTGCGCTACTTGTTGCGTTTTGACGAACATTTGTATGAAGTATCAGCATAATGTCTAGTTGTGCATATATGTTTTTGATGTCCGTAGGTCAAGCTCAAGCTCATCATGACAGGAAAATGAAAAGTCCTGCCCACACCATTATTACTCTTTCACTAAGGCAAATATGAAACTTCATTGTGGATTGAAAGTGAAAAGAGGATGACCCTTTTGATTTTTAGATCAAATGTGAGGGTCTCTGCTGACAAAAACGTTCCATATCAACTATCAAACACATCATAACACGATTGTGCAGTGAGGGGAGACATCTGTTTTTCTTTAAAAAAAACATAGTTGATTTTTATTGTTGATGGTGT
The DNA here is from genome assembly GCA_037043455.1 of Cyrtodaria siliqua. Classification (NCBI taxonomy): domain Eukaryota; kingdom Metazoa; phylum Mollusca; class Bivalvia; order Adapedonta; family Hiatellidae; genus Cyrtodaria; species Cyrtodaria siliqua. The sequence continues at coordinate 3,578 of JAWPHD010014405.1, forward strand.
TTTATACATATTATGCGCAATTTTGAATCCAGTAAAACCAGTGGTTTGATTCATCGATACTGCTGCCTCTGAACTAAACCACATGCCAGTTTAAGTGGATTCAATAGTGTGCAAGAAATATATTCCGATCACCCATTTATATTTTAATTTTATTAATTACAAAACTAAAAACGTGTTTTAAAACAACCGAACACATGTTATTTCCTGTAAACAGACATTTAAATTTTCCTGGTAGTTATATTCCACTGTTAAAAGCAAACATTTATTTTTCCCCTGTAAAAGTAATTCTGAGAATATAGTTTGGGGTAAAAATCCAGATTATAATAGCATATTCTAGAAATGTGATGTGATTTGTTTTTCGTCAGGAAAATGTTTAATATCTTTTTCAACAAATATCATGTGCCTTTTATCGTGTTAGAGGTGTTTTTCATGTTTCTTTTTGTGATCGTTTCCAAACCCGACACTGACCCCCTGTGGTTTGGTTTGGTGTGTTTCAGCCATTAAGTGTCGCACAAAAAAACAACAATTTTTTAGTCAGAAGATCACCCACGTGCAGAATGATAGGAGTCAATCAGATTGCAGATGGTAGCATTTGTTACATACTATTTAATACGATTATGTTTGTAGTGCAACTAACCTACTGCGTTTGGCGAAGTCGGTGTGGGGTTTGTTAGAGTCCGACCATTTTAATTTCGGGGTGTGGGGGAGTAGGGGATGGGGAGGGTGAGGGGCTGGGATTTACCTTTCAGCCGGAATAATTGTTTTCATGTATTTAAAACAGGAATTTTTATTTCGCCTAGTACATCGGCCAGATTATTTTCTTTCGTCAACTTGAAAGCCAGAATTTTTTTTTTTTTAGTTTTACTGTTCGTAGAAAAAGAAGAGCTGGTGTAGATCTACTCAACGTCTGTGTCGAGGTTGGTCTTCAGTTTTGGCCAAGTCCTGTTATTTCAGCAACCACTGGTCAGTGAAACTTGAAATATGTCATCAGTACCATCAAGGACACTGGTACACACATGTTCCATTACTCTGTTTGTGGCATTTAAGCAAAAGTATGGCCCTTTTATTACTTTCAATTTCTGGTTTAAGTTCTCATTTATTTCAACAACTGAAAGTCGTAAACCAACAAAACTTCAGTAAATCTTGGAATATCAAGGGCATTAGTCGACACATGTTCCATATTAACTCCTGTTTTAATGGGATGACATTAGGGTAAGTGTGAGGTTAGGTGCACCCTAGAACCGGTTTAAACCCCCAGTGGCCTACTTTGCCACTGACCATATGGAGAGTTTGATGTCTGTCTATTATCTTTTTTGTCGTGCCCTTAATGGTTTATTCTCTTGTTGTTCTGGCTTCTGCCTAGTCACTGAGCACCTTCATTGTGGCTTTCTAGGCTATTGCTCTTTTGTATTATATTTACACGAGCATATTTGTGTTTTACTTATATCGCCTATTGATGTTGCCTTGTTGGTTAGAGATTAGATCATGGCGGGGATTTCTTTATTTACACTGTCCTGTTTTAATGGGATGACAGTAGGATAAGTGTGAGGTTTGATGCATCCTAGAACCGGATTAAACCCCAAGTGGCCTACATTGCCACTGACCGTTCCAATGCGGTAGCCCTATTGTCAACCCTTTTGTGTTTGTGATGTAATTTGCATTTATTATTACTTTGCCTTCTTGTTTGTCTGTTTGCGTGTTTGTTTCTGTGTTTTGTGGTTGACTGTCCTCCTTGAATGCTATTTTCCCTGTCCGAACTTTTTATATTTCTGTATTGCAGTAATACTCTTTTTTCGACTTCAAAATTCTGGTTAAATTTGTTTGTCAAGTCCTTTATTTCAATAGGTTAATTGATTATTATTTATTAATAAAGCTTCAGTAAAGCGTGGATGCTAGTAGACACATGTTCCATAACTCTGTATTGCATTTTAGCAAAATAATGGCCCTTTTTCTGGATAAATATTTTCTCTATTGTGTTTTAGAAAATGTGAAAAAAGAATAAAAATATCGGACAGGGAAAGCAGCATTCAAGGACAACAGTCAACCACAAAACACAAAAACAAACACGCAAACAGACAAACGAAAAGACAAAAGTAATAAAAAATGCAAACGACATCACAAACACAGAAGGGTTGACAATAGGGCTACCGCCTTGGAACGGTCAGTGGCAAAGCCTATTTTCGGCTTGGAATTTATTTTATTTTATTTTTTGGCAAGTCCATTTATTTCAATACCCACTAGCCATATATCTCGGTCAAAGGAGCTTGACAAGTGTCATCACTTACAGACACACGTTTCATAACTTTTTATTTCATTTTAGTCAGATGATATTTTCTTTTTCAACTTAGAGATGCAGTTAAAGTTTTTTTAAGCAGATTCATATATTTCAATGAAACTCACTGCACACATCCAATAACAATGACAAGCCTGTAAATGTCATTGGTCCCATAAACCCCAAACATTCCCTACTCCTACACCACCACCATCACCCCTGATAGACAAATATGTATTCTATTTAATTTTGCTTCTCTTCAGTTACCATGTCTACATATTGTTCTCTTCCAGTACCTTCCCAATGCCCTCCCCTCAATCCCACCCCACCCCCATATTCACACTCCACCATAGACTCCCCAAATGAAAATATTTATGTTTTTTTCCCTATTCAGTAAAACTTCACTTCCCCTCCCCACCCTCTTCAAGTTCATATTATTTCTTGGGTATTGAAGGTCTTGCTTTGATATTTGGTATATATGTTTACTGACCACCCGCTCCCCCGCACCCCTTCACACTCACCTCAGTCACCATTACCTACTTACCTCAACAATTAAAAATTGAGGCACCATAGTTGGTGACACATAAGTGTCAGTGACCTTGTTTAAAATTTACTTTGAATAGTGGAGAATGCTGCCCTTTCCACAGCTCTTGTTTTATATGGATTTGTCCATATTTGGTGGATAGAATTTCACGTGCTGGTGTTAATATTTAGTTATGCTTGTACTCTTTGCTCTTCCAAATTATGAATTGATTAGATGTTTTGTTTGATGGTGTAGGGGTGTAGGGGATTGTCTTGTACTGGGCAATGACTACCATGTTCCATACCATTCTTATTAACACTGGCATATAGCGCATAGCTTTGTCTATAATATGGCATTGCATGTGACTGAAGCTGCTTCTTAAGTCAACTTACTTGTTGGTGATATTCACAGCATCGCACAAGTATCAGGACCTTTGTATTGTAATACTACTATGACCACTAACATGTCCAAGGTACATCACATGTATAACTATCATGGCTACTCTTTACCCCATTTTCTACTACCATGACCACTGTATATATTACAAGTATTACTACCATGACCACTTTATATCATATTTAGTACTACCATGACTACTTAGACTAAATACCACATGTATTACTACGATGACCACTTAATATCTTATTCATTACTACCATGACCACTGAATATCCCATGTTTTACTACTATGAGTTATGCATACTACATTTATTACTACCATGACCACTGATACCATATTTATAAATGATATACCGCAACTGCCGTAAAACACCATTCATTCATTCATATTAATTCATGTCAAACACCAATGTTAAATGTCCATAGACTGTTATTTTCCGATTTGTTTTAAATATATCTCAAATTGCTTGTAATGTCTCCATGGAGTGAGTCACTGAATGATAGCCTTTTTTGTAATGTCACCCCAGTAATTACTGCCTTATGATTGTGAAGTCAAAGCAAGTTTATAATTATGTATTGGGATGTCTTATGCTGAACAGTGTATGTATACATACGTAAATGAAATCAGTGAACATTTACTAAAATGGCTAACACAGTTTGTACAACTTTCTGAAGATGATGTGAAGCTTACTCGTGAGTGAAGATTCCGAAAGAACACAAAGAACCATACGCTAAAAATATTTTCTAGGTGCTGAGAATAGTGATTTTGAACAGAGAGAAGTAATGTTTTCTCCTGTTTTATTTGAAAGGAATATTTATCAGAACCAAGTATCTTTTTCAAACATATTTTCAGTGTAATGATATAAATAGCCTTAGAAGCCTTAGAAGGTTGACAAATATTTACTGTCACCTTCACAGGATTGCAATATTTACATAGTACCATGAAAAATGTATATATCATTTAGGCCATTATTTTGTATTATTTGTCTTAAGAACCATCCATACAGAGAATAGCTGTAGGAGGAAGGGAAACAATACCAATAAACTATTAGATTCCCTATAAACAATTTAAGACCTAATTTCGTTTTGTCGTAGGAGGGTTCATAAAACAAATTTTCAAAAAATAATGGCCTTATTACAACCATGACGTATGTATACTATATTAATTCTAACCATTACTTTATAGAAATATCATGTTCATTACTACCATGATCAATGTACACCAAATTACTACCATGATCACTTTATGACACTTTATACAACACATATACTACCCCCATTGCCAGTGTATGCCATATTTGTAACTGCCAGGAATAATGTATACCACATATATTACTACCATGATCTTTGTACATCACATTTTATACACCATATATACTATCACTGTCTTCTACAACTCATTTCAAAGGAGATTTTGATAAACTTCTCAGCAGAAGTTGTGGATGTATCCAGATGGTGGTGAAACATCCCCATGTTGAATCCAGTGCCTGATGGAGTAGATCTACATTTGTCATATAGACTGAAGAGGGAGCCAGATTATGTTTTTCCTCTACTTGAGCCAGATATATTTTCCAAGAATGTGGGAGAAGGCTGGATTATTTTTTCAACAATTTGATGGACTGTTTATTTTTTTCCCATCAAGTCAGAGACAGTATATTTTTTTCAGCAATTCAAGGGTCAGAATATATTTTCTGAAAAAAATCCCAGCTCCACCACCCCCACCTACCTAGAAATCAAAATGGTCGGTTTCTTAGATCATTGACTCCATTTTGTCTACTGACATGCAGTTCAGGATTCTAGACCCATATAAGGCAGCATTTTTAAACCTTATTAAATGGATGTTAACATATTTCATATTATGCAAAACTAGTACGGAATAACATCTGATTGGTACCTACCATTCTGTATGTGAGTACTCCGTTAGTTCCCGCTTTCAGGTTAAATGGGAAAGGCAAGCCCATTTGTAATGGTCGGCCTAGATGTTGAGAATATAATGTCAGAAACGAATAGAGAATTTGAGATTAGAGGTTGTTTTGTGTCAGATAGGCAAACATATAAAAAAGCAAAACGGACAAAATCGATTGAAACATATGTATTGTTAACTGTTTGAAAAAGTGTATATGCCATGCCCTATAAGTAACAACGCCCATCTCGTTGTTTAAATTACCCAACTCAATGAAACCATACACTATTTGTTATGTAGCATGTCAATTTCAGCTTCCTGCCATGCTTTAACTTCTAATAACTAATAGTTGTAGTACACCATTTATTCTGACAGGTGTTATTTTCAATTAAACGATTTACACCTGCGCTATTACAAAGATAATGTTCAGTGACCATGCTACAATTATGATTAAAAACATCTTAACATTTAAATAACTCTTACAGATCCGCACATTTTGGATCCACGCGTACATTGCTTCATATAATATGATTTTATGATTAATAAATATTTAGAGGAATGGAAACTATGCGATCATAGAGTTACAGGTCTAAATAACAACGGTCGTAACATGTTAAGAACTTATAAAGTGTTTAAGTCAGAGTATTGCACTGAGAATTATTGCAAAGTTATAATACCTTTGCATCATCGGTGGGCATTTGCAAGGTGTATATACGGTTTTGCACCTTTACGATTAGAGACAAAGCGATATGAACGCATTAAATAAAATGATCGGGTATGCCCACTTTGTAAGAAGGGTGTTGAGGATGAAATTCATGCTATACGTAAGTGCAGTTTTTATAATGATATTAGAGAGGCTTAGGTCAGCAAAGCTTGTGCGATCCGTCCTGATGATTTTAATACTTTAAACGATTTAGAAAAAAAAAGATATTGTTTTCCAACCATGGAATGGTAAGAACCTGTTACGGGATTTTACAAACTAGAAATTCTTATCTGTACAAATATTGTTACGTTGTTTTAATCAAACGACGTGTATGTACTGTGTTTTATTTATTGTTGGACAGTTATTGTTATTCAGTTCATAACATGTCTGACCTGATGTGATAAAGGATCTTTTAGTATTTCTTTATTTGCGATTATTAGGTGGATAGTCCCCGGGTGCTTATTTGCAAATGTCACAGTTTACCCAAACTCATTTTAATGGCATTTTAAAATTTGAGTATCATATATGTGATACTCATAAGGTTGATTAACAATAGTTGTCCAATTATTATCACATGCAATGTATTATTAATAACTCCTGTACAGGCCAAAATGATAATTATGCGTTGATATGAATTGTTGAATGTTATATATTAATGTGCAATAATATCGACTCCTATAATTATTTTAGAATCGTGTTTACAATTCATGTTTTAAGTAGGGAATAATGTATATATGTATGTATATTTGATGGTAAACAATGAGACGCAAATAAACTATTAAACTAATACACTATATTGTGTTTGTTACTGACAGCTATATTGTGTTATCTACGGACAGTAGCATGTATGTTACGTGTCAGTCATAAATTTACATGGTTAAAGGTACACACGCCGATCCTGCTTTCTTTAAAACTAGTTTAGTCCCGTTAGTTTTAAATAAACATTTAATTTATATAATAATAACTTTCTGCCTGTTAAACTTATATCAGTGTTTCGCTCTTTTTTTCTGACCGAGTAGGTTAACTCAGCAAAGCGTATTACTTCCATTTAAATTACTATTATACTGACACACCGTTGCAATGTTATTCAGTGTCTAATAAAACCACACATTCTGACATTAATTCTGTCCCAGCTAAGAGTGTACATATAGTCTGGAATGCACTGGCAAATACATTTTAGTCATATATTTACATGTAGTTATATAAGTTCTCATGTTCCTGGTCGCATTTCAATTGTATTTGAATGCGTGCCGTCTTTGGGACTGACGGTGATGCTGCTTAGTTAATTTGGCGAAAGTTTAGTATTTTTCTCCGGTTTTCTTGAACTTGTTAATATCGATACATGTACATACACTTGTTTTATTCTCGCTTTTAAATTGCCAAAATAAATACAGCGTGCTTTCAGAAAGATGTGTGTGTAAGGTGGTGGGTGAGGTGGTTGGGGTGGAGTATACTATCGCAATGGTTTCCCTCAGAAATGCTGTTAACATATTATTTCAGTAATTTAACAAATACCGAACAATTTTAAAATAAGTTTGTTTCTTATAAATAATAATTCCAAATTTCCCGTGTGAACATTAATTTTAAAAGCAGATCTGCATATTTCAGCCGGTATGCTGTTTTCAGGTAATTTGGTGGGGAAAAAACGTAATTCTTATTATATAATTTTTGCAATAGCAAGCATTATAATGAACACTTTTAGAAACAAAAATGCATTAAATGCATTCTCGCTGTTGAAATTTCAGTTTTTCGCTATTTTTTCGTAATCAAACAATTAACTCCGCAACGTATATTGCCACCATTATGATTTAATTTACCAACGTAGCTTTGCTATTTTGTTTATTACAAATGATGCTGGACACTCTAACATAAACCTAGATCATAACTGGATAAAATAATTAGTCTGAAATGCTCGGAAACATCCATTTTAAATCTTAAAATTATTTCATTTCTTGTGTACCATTTTCATTTCTTTAATATAATAGAATGTTGTCGTGTTTGAGTTGGACGGTCATGTTAGTCAATTTTGTGAAACAAAGAGTACATCTCACCGATATTGTACCTATCGATAGAAGAGTTTCGTATATACACGATAAACCCGTAGTTTTGCACGAAATTCCGTGGCGAAAAGTCGAAATTTTACACTATCGGATTGGCGACTTTGCGAGTCAAAATTTCGTCCAAAACGGCGGGTTTGCGACTTTTCGCCATCGACTTTTCAGGTTGGCGACTTTTTTCCTTCGACTTTTCGTGTTGGCGACTTTTCGCCTTCGACTTTTCACCTTGTATTAACAGGGCGAGATGTCGCGAAGTCGCGAAATCGACATGGCCGCATCCGTCTTCCATAGATGTTAGTTAATTTGGTGAAAAAAGTACATTTTCTCCGATTTTTTAAAATAAGTACATGCATATAGACGGGAAATTTATCTACATGTACATATACTTCGTTTTATTCTAGCTTTTAAAAGAGTATGAGTGGACCTTTGGAAACGGCCGAACACGACACATACGAAATATTGCAGTCTCGGTTTGATTGAGACTGTTCATGAACGGAAGTGAAATATGCTAGCTACCGCTCACGCCCTCTAGCCCCGGGTTGAGCAGAACTCAAAATTCATGAAATCAATAGTACAAAATGTTAACCATCCCGAAGATGGCATGCATATGGCGGTGGACATGGAGTATATTTCTTCCCCATGTCGTACGGCGTATGGTCCCAGTATCTAATACAATCAAATGCCCGGAAGAGCGAAATAAACATAATGGAATTTAGTTGGGAGCAGCGGTTATGAAGCCTGCGTATCACAAGTAACAGCAAAAAGACTAAATTAAAAAGCAGACTACATATCCTATGAGCGGTTAAACAATAGCCAGAGCCTTTTATCGGCCGGAGTAGTGGAACAACCGAATCAAAAATTAAGTAAGAAAACAAAAGAAATTGAAAATGTACCACCGATAACTAAATATAAGTATTGGGCTCAGCGATCTCCAAAGATCGAATGAATAACAGTCCTGATTGCCGAAATAAACTCACTTTGTTTAAAAGGTGCATTTTCAACAACTAGAACATAAAAATCAATTATATTTTGCCGCTTAAAATACCTTTAGCTATTAACAAGATTAACGGGAATAACATAACGTTTATAACAATTATGTCCGATCAATGTAGTTTGTAAATATTAACACTTTGCCTACGATCCATGTTTGCACTTTGTCACAATCGGAGTTTATAAATGTGAGGTGTATAAATTTGATCTGTGTCAATTTCGCCGAAAATGTCAGTTTGTTATCGATTTTATTACGTGACCGTGTTTGCTAAATATTTATCCGCCATAGGGCTGGCGTTCCTACTGCAAACTGAGAAATGAATTTGATCTGAAATTCCATGAAAGGCAGTTTTTAAGGCAATTTCCAGTAACTCCACCCATCAAAATTACTTCATGGTGGACATAACAGGTGTGTTTTACTGTTACAAAAAAATATAAAACCCATATTAACTACTATTATGAGTTAATGACACTGGTGGCAATCATCCATATCGTAGAAAATGCATTTAGGTATACAGGTTTTACGACGGGCACCGCCATCTTGGATCTTTGTTCTAGATTTGACAGTGGCTATCATTATAATAATTTGTGTTTATCATTCCGGATACTTTCGGTGTGGAAAGAATCATTTATCAATTGTCAATAAATTGAAAAAACGAATACTGAATGACATCGCTCGATGTAAACACAAAACCTATTAGTCGAAATGTTAAAGCAAGTTTTCTAACCTAGATCGTCGTTAATTTTAGTTCCAATGCCTCATTCCGAATACATTAAAAATGTATTTGTTATTGCTTGGTACTGTAATCGTTGATTATCAACATATTAAGCGACACATATCTTACGATTTTTGTATTTTCCTGACAATATATTTCGTTCTTTCATAAGGGAATTTTCAGTCAAGATTTGGGAAAAAAACATACTTTGTAGGTGTGGAAATGGAGTCGGACTTGTCCCCAAATTCAGAAAACCGAGAGCTCTGAGTGGGATAATCTATATACCCTATAGGAAGAGTCATGGCTTAATGGTAGCATGTTGTTTTTTACGGAAACAGTGGAAGAGGTGCAGGCCTACTAACTGAGGAAAAAGGGAATGACAAATTGTTCAATTTGAGATATAGGGGAAACCATGTATTAGGATAATCTGAAGCACCAAACTTCGTAGCCAGAGCATCGAGTTAAAGGGAAAATATTTATGGTCGGTTATGGCTCATGTTGTTCATTTTTCTTAATTTAATACAGAAATAATGTATTTGAACAATTTTAAAAGAACTACCAATATTGCTGTACTCCCTTTAAACATGCTTACAATTAATTATCAAATTAAAATATAACATTTTGAGTTTTTCGCTTACTTTTGAGACGGTCACTTTTTAATGAGTTATTAAACTTCGCCTTTAATGGGACACATGGCAATCTTGATTGTTTGAGAAGTCACGCGGTCCAGTTAGTTTTCTACGTAATAAATACTGATAAAGGTGATCCTTTGGGAGCAACAAACACAGTTAAGAGAATAAAGCAGCAGACTCGGTTGTGTTGAGTCTGTTTATGATGAAAGAAGCAACACCTCCGAGTCACGCCCCTAGCACCGGCTTAAGAGGTATTCTGCTTCAAAGCCACCTATATTGGGCTCGCTGGTCCCACAGGACCAGTAAAAATAACACAACTTGCATCAATCATTAATATTATTCATAATAGTATAATTACTATATACTAGTATTAAGTATATAACTAATTGTTAATTATATTGTTACAATAATATATGTTAACCTACGGTATAATAAGGAGATAAAATGAAAACTCTTTTTTTAATATTTAATTATATCCAAACATATTTAAAGTCAAAATGAATCAATGATCCTGGCTTTATAAATCGAGAGACTAATTGTAATAATTGATTAAAGGGAATGTAGCGACACAGCCAAACCATCTTTATTATTGAGAGTTATTCACCTTTTTTCAAGTTTTTCAGAACTATACCATACCATAGCTTGTTTGGCTTTGTCGATACATTCCCTTTAACACTTATTTGTTTTAGCAATTATGAGCCAGATATTAATCAAACAACACTGCATTAAAGCAGAGCAAGACCATACATGTTAGAAGGAGCAATGTGGAACACTCACGGGAAAAGGACTGGGCCCCGTTTTATTAAACATCTTACGATAAGTCTCACATTTTAAAACTGTTCATATGTTTGAGCAGTGACAATATTATATATGAGACAAGTAGTGTTTGCATGAATATATTAATACCCTTTCATTTCAAAATCTTCACTTCCTATTATAAATTATTTAAGCAATGAAATGCAACACCTCTACTATCTACTGGTGCGTGTTCATTGACCGTCAGTGTATGTTTTGTTTATTACGTTGGTTAAACTTTGTAAAAGTGCCTCAGGAATGATTAGTTTAACTACATATAACACGGTTACACTTTTCAATTAACAATTCAATTAAATTCAAATACAACAATATTGACCAGAAATTAGAGAAACGCCTCGGGATAAAAGCACATACGAGTCAGTCTGAAAGCTTTCACCTTAAAGTGTGGTGATAACTTGTATTGACATATGTGTTGTGAATTTACATCTGATCTCATCTACATCTCAACACGATATGCCACCTCACCCATGAAGACCATCGCCTCTGGTGCATCTGGTGCGTTGAACTTGATCTTGATATCAGACATGTGGCTTTCTGTGCAGGATTCTTCATCTGATCCTAAAACGCAGAAAACAAAAGATGTTATGATAAACGTTGACAGTCTGAAAATTGCATATTTAGTTTGACTTTAACGTCCAATCAATTCGTTATCTCTTCGGTTGTGATGTGATTTACAAACTTCGTAAGATCTTTGGTCATAATCACTTTCATACAATCTTGATTATACATGTTAAAAAGTGTATCAAACAAGGTGATTTTTTTTTTCAACGCTGTGCATGTTTAGTGGTTGATCCATTTACAGTTCGACACTATGCTTTCCTATTTGATTGTGCGATGACCGGACAGATTATGAAGGCATCTACCAAGTCATTGAGTACTGACTTTGTGGCTTTCTAGGCTTTTGTGTTTTATATTATATATACATGATCATTTAAGTGTTTTACTTATATTGCCTACTAATGCTGCCTTGATAGAGATTATAATCTGGTGGCTATATATGTATTTACACTTTCCCGTTTATAGGGTAAGAGTGAGGTACGGTGCACACTAGACCTGGTTTAAATTACCAGCGGCCTGCTTTGCCACTGGCCGTTCCAATGCGGTAGCTCTATTGTCAACCCGTTTGTGTTTGTGATGTCATATCTTGCCTTGTATTCCTCTTGTTAGTTGTTGTTTGTTTCTCTGTGTGTTTGTCGTCGACTTACGTCCGTCAATGCTACTTTTTCCTTTTTAATTTTTACATCTACTTTTTGGCTAGTTATAGCTATTATAAAAATCGTTGTGTGAGACATAGGAAGCTTTGAACCGTGCCGTACTTTTTATTTTAAATATATATGTATGGTTCTTTAACGTACTCGGCGGGTAAACTCCACTACAGGGGTCCACGGTTTACGTCACTATCCGATTCCGGATCACCGTTACTTCCAGTGGGTGTTAACAATGTAAATACAGAGCAAAGAGAGCGGATAATTTTCAGTACTTTAAACGGTGAAGCTATTGCAAGTTTATATTATAATATAAAACAAATCGTTTACGAAATCACCACATGAATTAATATATCCATGTAGCGCTATAACTTAGCTTTATGTTTACATGTTTTACAATCCAGTTTCCAGATCAGATTGTACATAACAGTACCTCCCAAAGAAACGTATAATGAGAGAAAACGGGATCATCAACCTTATCATTACTCTTCGGACTCCGGGTCGAACGTCCAGTCAATAACGGCATCCACTCAATAATACAGTTGTATGAACCCTTGATGCGTACCGGGACATGTAATCAATAAGTAACTGTATCACATAACATGTGGTGTGGGAGTGTTATAACACTATTCAGTATGTTCAATATTCCTCTAGTGGTATAACATAACGGTAATGACGTCATGGACGTCACATTAATGTACGTTTTCTGACGTAATGTGAAGTTATAAATTATGTGATAAATAGAATCTATCATTCGATCTCATTAATTATTGAAGTTATTAAACTCGTTAGCAAAAATTATATAATGCGACGCTCTTATATCCGGACATTATATAATTTTTGCTAACGAGATTAAGATATAAGAGATTCGCATTATATCATTTTGCCAACTCGTTTAATAAATTCAATAATGAATGAGCACTCATATAAGATCCTCTATTTATAATGCTGGATCCACATATTATTGAACATTTTGCTCAGCCTCTTGATAGTTATAGTTTAAATGTCCACGGTAAAATGCTTTTATTTGTGAAAAGATGTAAATCATGACACATGTTATGAACTTTAATATACTGAAAGTAAAAAGAAACGCATAATCAAAAAAAATGCCTATACTACACATTACATGTATATACACATAGTTCTACGTAATATTCCAAATATATCTCAACGTGTGTTGTGCATATATGAGACTACAATTAATTACAGAAAGGACAACTCTGTCATGAAGTAGACCTTTTAATCAAAGTTTACTTTGTTACAGGCAATGCATAAAGGTTTACGTTTCACTTGAAAAGTCGAACAATTTCAGTAATGTGTTTAATGTTAAGAGATTGCAACGTTAAAAGCCTAAGTTTGCTCACCTGCTTGAGCCAAATGCGCTTTCTGTCGATAATGAAACTTTAAAAGGGTAACCATTGGTATGTTCGGTGCTGTTTAAACGTTTTTTTTCCGAAAGGACATGTCTAATGTCGCCCTATACCCTTCTATTAGCAGTAGCATATAAAACATACGGAAATACCCATTATGCGTTTCTTTTTCCTTTCAGTATATGTATACCTCTGGTAAGTTTTTTCAACGGCACATGCCCACCGCTTGTTACATCAACCATAGTAAATATTTCCCCACCGAGACTGTCTTTTATACATATACTGTAGAATTTATTTCCGCGTTGATGGAATCGTAGCTTGATCGTTCCTTCAGGATAATTCCACCAGAATTTGCCGTTCTTACACGACTTGGGCACTGACCAATTGAAAGTGTGGCCCTTAGACGGTCTAAAAACAAAGAAAAGCAGAAAGAGACAATGGCCGGTGTTGTGATTCACTAGTAATACACCACTGGACAGTAATGCATTTACAATAAAATGTTACGAACATCGAATTGTATACACCATGTTTGTACTACGGCATTCTACATAGCAGCTATTCAATACGAAACGTTTTCATTAAAGTAGTTATCCCGCCAACAACAGGCAACTGTAACAACATATGTACACCGTGTGTATACCTACAAACGATACCATATACATGTAACATACATATACTGCGAAACATATTTCTTTACAATATAAACGACTTAACCTGCTACTGTAGACAAAATGTATCTTTGCCGAATGGTGGAATTATGAGTTAAGAACTCTTAACTCATTTTACAAATCAAAAAGGGGCTATTATACCAAATTGGCATATTTTAACGTTTTATGGCATTTTGATTTCTCTAGTGCCATTCTATGTTATGTAAATACATCTAGCATAGGTTATTAAATAATTCCCCATGAATGATCAGAACATAATGGGGCTATCTGAAAACTACCAAAACTTGACAGCAACATATATTATAATATCACTTTACAGATTTGATAACAATGACATTATCTCATGTACAACAAGGGATATCGACAATTTCGTATAGCAACATAGGGATATATACCATATGGCCCCTTGTTGTCCTTGCAGATAATGTTATTGTTATCAGATCCGTAAAGTGATATTATAGTCTATAAATCAGACACGGAAATCAGCTGACTATCAAAGCCCTGCTAAGAAATATTTGTAGAGAAAAAGGAAAAATAAAAGATTGATAAATGGAAAAGAAACATGCGAAAATATCGCAGGGGTCACGTATATGAGTATACAGGGCAAACAGGCAAAGCCTTCCCAAAAGAAGGAGTTGAAATACAAAGACTATAACAAATGTCGCTTTAAAAGTTTGCACTGTTTCTCAAGAATGTGCTAAAGAAATATTTCAAATTTACTGGCAGCTAGGCTCTTACGACAAACAGCGAACTTTTGTTTGTCAAAATGTCACTCAGTCAGACACGAAACGCGAAACAACAAATAAGAAGTTTCGTTCATAAGAAGAATCATTTTCATTCTATTTGCCAATCCCAGATGAAACTAGAAAGGAAAAGGTGTAACAACGCTAAAGGTAACAATTCCGCTAAAGGCAACAACCGCCGCTAAAGGTAATACTTCCTCTTCCGCTAAAGGAACAACCCTAACGTTAAAGGTTGCAACTTTTCATGTTAAAGAATGTACTCCTCAACAGGCGCACCACGATAATCTGACAGGGTGGGCCTTATTTATTTTTTCCCCACTTCCCACCACATATTGTTCCAGTTTATGTTTTGACCCAATACAAGTGTTTTTGGTCGGCAAAGCATAACACTAATCAATTGACAAAGCAAATTAGATATTGTTTGCATTAAAATGTATGACAAGCAAAACGAAGGAGGGGGTAAAACCTTAACCTTATCAAAATTGAAAATGTTCATTTGGGCCCCACCTTACTCCCGAGTTTCTAAAACATTCCATCGCCACTGTCATGTGCGGCAGAAATGATAATTCGTAAACAATAATACCTCTCAAAAATATGATGTATGCATAAGAAACAATTGCCGTAATTATGAGCTGCTGATCCGGCCAAAATTTCCTTTTCGACTTTCGATGTAAGCCAGTATCATTCAGTATTACAATATAAATATATTCGAGGGGATTCATGTTTTATCTCTGGAACTCTGTAGCACTTATTCGTATACCCCAGTTCAATATACTGAGGATGACGTTATTGCCACACATATTCATTCGGTGCATTACTTTCAAGATTGGGGTAGACAAAAAGCAAAAGAAACTATTTACTGGATTCCCATAATTACATAAAAATCCGTATAAAGCTCGTTTTATTTTGAATTCTAGTGTCTGCACCACCACAAACATCTCCAAGTTTTTAACTTCTTGTTTACTGCCGTTAAAGATCACGTTAAACAATATTATGCTAAAACTGATGAAAACTCTGGAATTAATTTATTTTGATTTAAAATGCAGACGTCCTTGATAAATTTTCAATAAACGTCAAGTTTCATCTGCACTACTCAACTTGTATAATCGGTCACTTTTCAAAGAATTATATATTGTTTAATAATTCATAGTTTCATTTGGAATTTTAACTGGCTTCGTTTAGCAAATATCGCTAGCGATTTCTAAAAAATAATCTGCCTTGATTGGACTAAAACCGTGTTGATAAATTTAATACAATATTGGTATGTCCAGTTTTTAGTATTCGTGTTATTTTCAAAAAAACTGGGTGACCGATTATAAAAGTTGAGTAGTGTATAAGTACTTATGACTTCTCTACACTATATAAAACCTTATCATCACCGTATCAAAGACAAGCTTATTGCTCTTATACAAAAAACTTTCGCTAGAGACAAAAACTACATGTTTGGCCTGTTAAAATATTAAAGCATTTTTTACTAGTGGCATTTAAGACAATTACACTATGTGGATTTGCCATGAAGTTTGTGAAGCACTCAATTCCTATTAGATAATATTTACGACAGGTATGGAACAACAGTTTATAGACAAATTGTTGGTATCCCTATGTGTACGAACTGTGCACCTCTTGTCGCAGATTTGTTATTGTATTGCTATAAAAAAGATTTCATGTTGAGTCCTTCGTCCGATACTTCCGACGTATCACGTCACCATAAAAGTCAGTCTATGAGAGTCCTTGTCGCAGAAGGGTTCTTAAAATACTTTTATATATTTGAAAAAAAGATCAGGGTTTGATATTGTTAATTATCCTCGCTTAGATGGGGACGTTCTCCGGGATACTTCTTTTTGGGTTTATGTTTCTCAACTTATTCGCCTTTCTAGAGCATGTAGTCGAGTTGAGGACTTTAATATTCGTAATCTGTGTATATCTAAAAAAACTAATCAAGTAGGGCTACCGTTACCATAAACTTTGAAAAACCTTTGCAAAATTGTATTATCGTAATCCAGATCTACTTTTAAAATATAAAAGTATTTAAGGACGCTTCTGCGACAATGTCTATCACAACCTGACTTCTATGGTGGTTGATTTACAAACAGCGTAAATGCATTGGTCATAATCACTTTCATACAGTCTTCATTAACGTGTTAAAACGTTTATCAAAAGAGGTTATGACCTTATCATTTTGCAACGCACTGCATGTTAGTGTTGGACCCATTTACAGGTCGCCACTATGCTTTCCTCTTTGATTGTGCGATGACCCGACAGATTGTGGACCATGCGATGACGTCTATCTGAATCCTTATAAGACTATCGCGTTTGATGTTTGTCTTTAATCTTATCTTGCCGTACTCTTAACGGTTTATTCTCTTATTGCTCTGGCTTCTGCCAAGTCAGTGAGTACTTACTTTGTGGCTTTCTAGGCTTTTTTTTATATTATATAATACATGATCATGTATGTGTTTTACTTATATTGTCTTTTAATGCAGCCGTGTTTGTTAGAGAATATAACCTGTCGGGGATATCTTTATTTATATTGTACTGTTTATTGGGATGACAATAGGGTATGAGTGAGGTTTGGTGCACCCTAGAGCCTGGTTTAACCGCCCCCAACCCCCCCCCCCCCCACCCCCCCCCCCATACACACACACACCAACCAGCGCCCCCTTTTTGGCCACTGACCGTTCCAAGGCGATATCCCTATTGTCAACCCTTTTGTGTTTGTGATTGCTTAGTTTGCCTTTTATTCATCTTTAAAATTGTTCTTTGTTTCTGTGTGTGTGTTGGTGGTTGACTGTCGTTCTAATATGCCACTTTTCCTGTTCGATTTTTATATCTACTTTTAATATTTAAAGTTATTTAGGCAACCATGTGCTCAATGCTACTTAACGGAATAATCAAATTGGATATATCTTGATCATTTAATAACTTTTAAAATTAATGTCATTTTCTAACAAAATAAAGTGTAGGACAAAAATTGTACATGTTGCCTGAAAAGAGGGGTGACCATGGCTAAAATCGATGATTATTTTAATATGTAGGTGGTAACAAAAAAAGAACAAAACATATTATATATCAAAATGTTCGTCTTGGACTGAATTTTATCAACAATCAGCATCAATTGGCAAAAATGAGGGCGAACCAACTAAACCAATAAGGAATGAAGATGGTCGCCATTTTTGTAAAGATTGGTATGGAGATTATAGGAAGACAAAATACCATAGGTCAATACTTGTGAGTATATTCTTATATAGATTTAGCAATTTAATACTTATTTTAACCTTTTAGAGAAAAATAATTGTCCTTATTTTCACAAAAGAGTTCAAAATCTAGGTCAGTACTGCGAATTATTTTTAAAAAACGTGTTACAGTCCTATAATATTCAAAATGTATTATACAATTGTTTTTGTTTTTAAATCGTATTTTTCTCTAACTTTAAAATGTTTAATTAACTTATTAAATAAAAAGAGAAGATAAAATTGAACAAAATATTTGCAGTATAATATATCTTGCTACTGCAATGTGATATTTTAGTAAACTTTTAGTTTCATGTAATCGTGTAAAGTTGTTTATTTTTACTACCATGTATTCTAAATAATTAAGAAGTAGTCATAACAAACTACTCTAAAGTATTTCTCCTCATATGACTATTTTACCTAGTAGTATTTTCCCAGAGCACCGGTAAAGTTTATGAAGAGGTAACATTCAAATGTAACTGTAGACATTAGACTAAAGTTGCTGTTTGAACAATTTCATTAAAATCAAAAACGTAACAGCATGTTTCTAAGATGTTTGCGATTAAAGAAATTAATGTATAACATTGGTAGATGTGACATGCTTTGTGATGACAGAGCAGAGCTCCTTCCGCTCTGGGCAGAATTTTAGTAAAATATAGCATCTGACTGCTTACATGACACAGAAAAAGTAGTACGTACTCAATTGTAATCACCCGTCCTAATGAATACAGCACAGTGTACTCTACACTCAAACGAACAAACGGACAATGAATGTCCTAGATCAACTTAAATATATTTTACTGAACGTGTAATAGTACACGAAGGACAGGAGGAGCTGACTAAGAGTTTATTGATGTCTTACTGAAAAAGAAGGCAATGACACATAGTAAGATTCTGTAAAATGCAAATCAAAAGATATCCTAAGTAATGAGGAAGAGATATATTTAGGGCTAATAACCATATACTAATTAAAAAATACGCCTCTGGAAGGAGTTATGACTTTTGAGAATGCACCTGTACAACTGAGTTAGTTCTGTGATGATGGGAAAATGGTTGCAAATAAATATGCTGATATCATGGAAAACATGTGGAAAAAATGTGCAATGCTGTGGTTCAAATCCCGTTCCGGGCAACTATTTTTTTATCACATATATTCTGGAGCCGTATATTTATCGATGTTACCTGTACGGAGGCTAAATAAAAATGTGAAATTGTACGTATCGATTTCTCCTTATATACCGACTTTTGGGGTGTTCGTCGATTTGAAACTACTTCACACGTGACTCATTCATATTCATGAGTTATTACCAGTTAAAATAGGGACTGTACAGCTTTAAGGAGTATCGATGAAGTGGGCAGCATTATTTACGGCGGAATGGCAATTATTCAAATTGTACAGAGTGTGTTTGGGGGCGGAAAATATATTCTTCGAGATTGGCAAGCATTTGGATTTAACCATATTTAAAAATAAATGCTTTTATGTAGACTTAATCTCTACCAGGGTACCTGTAAATAACAAGTATAATGATCTATTAAAGTATACGTAAGTGTCGTTATCACGCTAAAAGCATATATAACACATTAACCGTTATGCGAATTATCTTCCCAATTGGAGTCTCTGCAGATGACGCTTTCACAAAGCATCAGACAGTTATACAAACGTCATATTGCTTGCAGTGAGCGGATCTTGCCGATGGTTTACACACTCACAAAATGCGACACATGTTGCTCTTCCTTTGAAATTGGCAAGAAAATGGCATCAAATGTAACGATGAACAGTGCTGGTGAGGCTTAAGAATTATCTGTCTGATAAATGTATGTCTCTGAATACGATGAGAATAAAACGGAGTACTTGACAAAAATAGTTCAAAACCACGAACATTAGTTACCCCAACCACTCTCCCCGAAACAGATGATAGGTTTTTGCTTCATCTATCAAATGTGTGTTACAGATATGGAGAACACATTCTAAATATGCCAGACCCAACAGAGTGTGGCAAGACACAGGTCCTCATGTTATGAACCAGCTGTTACCGACCAGAATTACTGAGTGAGTTGGTTTGATTCTGTGATGGTCAATATATTGATGTCAGTTCGTCAAATGAACAACCGTGTGCATAATTATAAATGTATTTGCATAATATTATACAAGTATGTGCATGATGAATACTTCTGATTAAGATAAGCTCTAAGATTTAATGATATTAGTTCGTCAAATGTTCATCCGAGAGATTTATTTATAATTTATTGTGATTAAATCACAACGAGATGTTACATATACTGATGTCAATTGATCAAACATAAACATGTTTTCTCTTAAAGGGGGTACATCAGGCTTTTAATGGTGGTTTAGGGGTCCGACTAAAAATTGACAAATAATTATATTTTCTATTCTAAAGGGCCTAAACATAATGAATGAGCCTAAAAACGATCCCTTTTTTGCAAATAAACTCACTCTGCATAGCAATACGTGCTATCCTAGGTGACGCACCAGGGTTAATTTCAGCATTTTACGTCAGATTCCGTCATAGCTATATGGTGTATATGGTGTATAAATGGTTCTAACATCATATTTTGACTGATAGAAGTGTTTTATCATGAATTGGAACATTTTTGTAAATTAAGATGTTTCTTGAAAAATCCTGATGTACTCCCTTTAATCAGAATGTTATTTTCAATATGAAAGAATGTATACTGAAAAGCCAGTGTATTAGTAAAATGGACAAAATATGCTCAGATACGCTAAATACATGCAGTGGTTATAAATAGTACATATATATGGAAATGGATAGCGCCGTAGACACATGCCATGACTCATCCAGTCACATTAAACTGACATCGGACCGACCATTCATAGCATAGCACTTATAGCATCAGAGTCAAGCAGTGGAGTTACTAGTTAAGTATTTGGTGAGACCCGGTCGGGAATCGAGCCCACGACCTCCAGCATTGGAACCAAAGCCACCCCCGCTGCACTTTGGTTGACTGAAATTTCAGACGTGTAAGTCTGTACTAATGGTTAATTGATGAACTAGATACTGTATAGTAATACATGACAGATTCAATGAAGCGCGGGTCGCGATTTAAATCAAGCCAGATCGAGCCCTAACTCCTAAGGAGAATGTGCTCATTGACTGCGTTGCATTTATATTGGACCAATGCATATATTCCGCCATGTTGTCTCTCTAAGAAATTAGGGGCTATTCAATCAATGCCAGGTTTAAAGTTTTTGGGCGTAAGTTCAATCCTTGAGCATGGATTAATACAGTTCTAATTATTCCAAGTAAAAGAAATGAGTGGCCGTTCAATTAATGTAGGATAAATGTGACAGAGCTTCATTTCAAATAATGACGTAAGAGGAGTTTTATTTTGTTTGAATGGTATTTTACGTCATTTTAGCACATATTAGGCCATATATGACGGTCGGTTTAGGCAGATCATCCCATTTTTCAAGGGTAGAACCTGTACTGTATATCTCCCGTCATCCACAGGAATCGACACTTTTTCACTTGACAAGTTGGGCTTCCAATGGGATTCGAACCTGCAGAAAATCCATGTGTCTGAGTAGGAGACCAGCACACTCTCTTACAACGCCGATACGGGTCGCATCGGTTGGAAGAGAATCAAGTGCTTCAGTAACTTACCAGAACATAACTAAATTTTCATTGAAACTGTAGATATTGAAAAACGCTGTTACCTTTAGCGAAATAGTGTTACCTTTAGCGTTAGCGTTGTTACCTTTAGCGGAAGATGTGATTGTTACCTTTAGCGGAGGGTGTTACCTTTAGCGTTGGAAATGTTACCTTAAACGGCGGTTGTTACCTTTAGCGGAATTGTTACCTTGAGACAGAAAGGTAGTTGATAATGCAATGAAAAATAAAGTTCACGGATATTTTGTTAGACATGATAGGAAAGGAAAACTGTCATCTAAAAATAAAACACCTGGCGCCGATTTCAACAACAATTCCTTAAGTGTTACTTAAATACTTAACTAAGTCACTAAGTAAAACTTAACAGAAATGTGTTTCACCAACGTAAATTAAGTGTTCACTTGATAACTAAGCTAAATTCAAGTTTTTACTTAAGAAAATTGGTTTGGTGAAACATGTTTTCCTTACTGAAGAAAACTTAGTAAGTAAACTTAAATTTAAGTTTTTAAGTAGCTAAGAATATACTTAAGTATGTGGGTGAAATCGGCGCCAGATGATAAATTGAAAGAAATTCGAGATTAAATCGAATTGTTTGCAACTGTATCATCGCATTACACTGGAAAAGATACTAAGAGAAAGTACCTCGATTCAAACATGTCCATTAGGAAAATGTGTGAGCTATATCAAAGGAATTGCAGAAGTAGACAAAGTGTGCCTTGTAATTTCATTGTTTATATAAATGTGTTTGTAAGCGAGCACAATCTACCATTTCATGAACCCAAAAAGGACCAATGCACTCTTTGGGAGGTTTAAAAAGGAAACCAAGAACATGGAGTAGCAGATATTGACCTTGGTGTACAGTATGAACTACATCAAACTTTAAAAGAGACAGCCAGAAAAAACTATAAATGACCCATCTTATTTTGCAGCAACATTCGATTTAGAATCAGTTCTTCCAACACCACATACTGAAATTGGAGATTTGTACTATAAACGCTGCTTGTCATCATACAACCTTTCAATATACTCCCTTGGAGATAAAAAGGGAACATGCTGTTTATGGGATGAAACAAATGGTAGCAGAAGTTCTTGTGAAATAGGAACTGATAACTTTATCAGTTCATTGCCAAATACGACAAAAGAGGTTGTTTTGCATATTGGAGGACCAATTTGTTACGGTTGGATTACTGTATGCAGTACACAAAAATGAGAACATTGAAACTATCGGGCATACATTCTCTTAGCGGGTTCACTCCGAGATAGAGTGCGATTCTATGCATGCGTCAATAGAACGTTCTAAAAGGGATACTAATGTGCATGTTCCATCACATGGGGATACAATTATAGCAATGACGAGGCGAACTAATCCATATGTTGTTATTCCTATTAATTATGATGACATCTGTGACTTAAAATCCTACAAAAAGTCAATAACTACCAACATGAAAAGCACAATTAGGGGCGAGAAAATAAACTGGCTGAATATCAAATGGATTGATTTACAACACCAACCACAAAGCATATTTTTATATGCTGAAAAGTTAACCATTTCTGTCCCGAAAAAAATGATTTGTCCTCCCTATGCAGGTCAAAAGCAATGCCAGACTGTTTTCATAACTTGTATGAACAGCTACCAACATCTTCATACAGGACAAATTACCAGAGACAGATGTGAAAGCAGAAGACGTAGACAGTGATGAGAATTAGTGTGAAAAGTATGAGGCAACAATATTGTGTAGTAAAAACATCATTTTACAAAACCTGGATAATGACTGTGAATTCAGTCAGTTTTGTAACAGAAGTGCCTGGATAATGACTGTGAATTCAGTCAGTTTTGTAACAGAAGTGATGACAAGCAATAACTTTACACTCAAATAATGTGTATAGTTGTTTAATACAACAGAGGGATAATTATGGCAGATAGCCCCTTTTTAATTGCAAGTGTTAGTAAAATTTGCCAGAGCTAAAAGGACTTATCTACATTTATCCTTATTTGGGCATAAAATACATGTTGAAATTTCAAAATATTTTCTGTAAACATGGAGTGTTAATGTATAAAGATGCCCTCAAGAAATAATAAACATACAACTAATTGTCGAATTTTCATTGGAACTCAAACATTAAATGTCCATTTTCCCAAAAGTCTGAATATTGAATTGCGGGTATTTGACTGTTCTCGTTGGAAGCTACACTTCCTGTTAGACGTGTATGTCTACGTGTATGTAACAAATACATTTCTATTTACCCTTTGTTTGTCATGAAACTGCAAGGATCGTTAAACTCGAATCCACATGCCATTGTATATGTAAAAACCAGAATGATCCAGCTGAACAGAGTTGCTGAAAATATAGGTTGAACAGAAAGAGTTAACTCAGGAACCGGGCTAAGGCAATTCTGGATTATGTAAAAAAAAAAGCGATAGGAAAAAATAAATAACTACGTGCTTAAATTAAAAATAAATTGTATTACCACAAACTTTCTAAAGATATAGATATGTTTGACATATGGTTGTCATTCCCCGGAAAACCCCCAAAACATTCCTCTATTTTTCCACGAGGATAGGATATGGATTGTGTTCTTTGTTTATTGTAATATACATATCTTTCCTCCATATCGACCCTCTCTTTCACATCATCATTCACGCGCTCAGGATATCACCAGCGTTGCTACCGACGTAGTTTTAAAAAGGTGTCAGACGCGAGTCTCTCGCTTCAACGAACTGTAGAGCTAGTTGTTCTCAGTGAAAAACAAAATAGACAATCCAATGTATACAAATTGGTTATTACGCCATTTCCATATAACAAAATAGACAAACTAATGTATACAAATTGGTTATTACGCCATTTCCATATAACAAAATAGACAAACTAATGTATACAAATTGGTTATTACGCCATTTCCATATAACAAAATAGACAAACTAATGTATACAAATTGGTTATTACGCCATTTCCATATAACAACATAGACAAACCAATGTATACAAATTGGTTATTACGCCATTTCCATATAACAAAATAGACAATCCAATGTATACAAATTGGTCATTACGCCATTTCCATATAACAAAATAGACTAACCAATACACATTGGTTATCACGCCATTTCCATATAACAAAATAGACAAAACTAATGTATTCAAATTGGTTATAACGCCATTTCCATATAACAACATAGACAAACCAATGCATACAAAGTGATTATTACGCCATTTCCATGTCGTTTTATGCAAAGACTGAACTTATTTGCAACTGACTGTTCCAAAGCGGTAGCCCTATTGTCAACGCTTGTGTGTTTGTGATGTTTTATCTTGCCTTTTATTCATCTTTATATATAGCTGTTTTTTGTTTATTTTTGTATTTGTGATTGACTGTCGTCCTTGAATGCTACTTTTCCTGTTCGATATTTATGTTTACTTTTGTAAGAGATACAAATGAAATCCTTAAATTCTTTAGAAATTATGTGATAATTAATAATAATAAGTCTCTGATATTGCAATTGTCATATCTGTCCCATATAAACACTCGATATATAGTATCCTCGAACTAATGCGCTAGGGGAATATATGAACATTGAAATAAACTGATCTTAACAGCTTAAAAATGTTAAAACAATGTCATGAGAAATGTTGATTTCGTTACTACCTGTATATGCTTGCATATGGGTTATATTATGTGGTTACATACTAAGATTACAAACTTTAATCTAGAATGTTCCATGTTGGTATATAAAGCTGACCTTAGTACAACGTGTGGGGTTTCAGTTTTAATATTCAAAGTGGAGTATCTGCTTAATTGCTTTAATTGAGAATTTACAAAATAGTGGATGCTGTGAATTAAAATTATATTGTGCGCATCAAGTGACATTAGATTATTTGAGTATTGGATTATTTGGACATTTGGACTATAGTGAATTAATAAACCAGGAAATACTTACAGTGGTATTGCATTAAAGGGACTCTTGACCATTTAGATTAAAGGGACACTGGATAATATTATTTGGATTTTATTCGTATATTGGATTTTAAAATAATACTGGATCAATTTTATGTATTTTCTGTAAGTGAATATGTTTCTTTGTAGTATTTTAATAAATGTGTTGGTTATATTTTAGAAATAGTTGTTGCAAGTTTTACTTCCTTTCTTGTTACATTTTACCCGTAAATAATAGTTACCAAGAGGAAACAGATTGCGTTTGCTTAGTGGCGATATTTTTTTCTTAATAATCTCTATCAGACTGACTGTTTACCGACATATTTTCTAATACTTTCATTATGTTCTATTTATATATCCGACTCTTCATTAAAAGATAACAGTTGGAGAATGAATACAGGTTGTAAGTCTAGGATCAACTTTATCAGTACTTATTAACATTCACACTAGCGTTCGTTTAGTGCAGTGTGGCGGCTGTAAAAAGTCTCCCCGTGCTACGAATCAGTAGTGTTATTTTTTACTGGTCCTTTGGGATCAACGAGCCCAATATATGTGGCTTTGAAGTAGAATACCGCTTAAGCCGGTGCTAGGGGGCGTGAGAAGTGTTGCTTCTTCCATTACTTCTAATGAACAGACTCAATAAAACCGAGACTGCTGCTTTGTTCTCTTAATTGTGTTAGTTGCTCTCAAAGGATCAACTTTATCAGTACTTATTAACATTCACACTAGCGTTCGTTTAGTGCAGTGTGGCGGCTGTAAAAAGTCTCCCCGTGCTACGAATCAGTAGTGTTGTTTTTTGCTGGTCCTTTGGGATCAACGAGCCCAATATAGGTGGCTTTGGGGTAGAATACCGCTTAAGCCGGTGCTGGGGGGCGTGAGAAGTGTTGCTTCTTCCATTACTTCTCATGAACAAACTCAATAAAACCGAGACTGCTGCTTTATTCTCTTAATTGTGTTAGTTGCTCTCAAAGGATCAACTTTATCAGTACTTATTCATGTATAAATGAAGCCAGTATTTTGAAATTCTGAACCATCAGATAGGTTGTTTAAAAGTAGGGAAAGCAACATTATGAATATGTTTAAACCTAAATGCTTAGCTTTTATGACTAGAATAAGTTATTATGTTATTCATAAACATGTTGTCAGTAAAGGTTAATTAAACTTTCACAATTATATTCGAAATGCAATCTTCCCTTTCATACAAGCTATTATTATAGCATTGTACATTGTCAGGAACAGTAATTACAACTCATTATATTTTAACACATGTCCATCTTATCGGAACAATCCATGTTGTTATCTATACTACGTATTACACAATTAAAGATCTTAAAGATAGTTCAATGCAGTTTAGCAAAGGCCCTGTCTAAATTACAAAAAACAAAAACAAAAAAGCCCTCAAGATAACACTGTCCTTAATATATCCTTAACATCGTCTGTTCGGTGTCTCTCCCATGGTTTACCACCAACACCCAAACCTCCCCCACCCCCCCCCCCCCCACACACACACACACGCACACACACACACACACACACACACACACATAAATACACACTATCAGGTTAGTTTTTTCGTTATTCGACAGTTCAGTATGTATGGCCTAATAGCGTAACAAATTATACCACACAGTATACACGGTTTATATTTGACTATTGAACGAACGTTATTTAAAAACCTTCCATGAACGCATACATACATGAATATCAACAATACAACATTATATATTAAGAATATATATTAAAATAACAATCTTACCTGAAGCCATCTTCGCTGTCTAATGTCGTGCATGCAATACACAGTATAGCTTATGAGGATAATCGTGATGTTGTTTTTAGAGATGTTTTTCAAGGTCGTTGATAGTCGATATAGGACATGGGAAAGGTCTGAAACCACCATTTTCCCCCTCATTTACCTCAGTGTTAAAATGCCATATATTATTTATTTGTTGCATCTTCAAATAAAGTATTGGTAATGCAGCAGTGTAAACGCTTTATAATTGCTTTCAACTGAAAGGTGAAAAAAGTATGATAATGGACCCTTGGAAACGGCCGAGCACGACATATACAAAATATTGCAGTCTCGGTTTGATTGAGACTGTTCATGAACAATAGTGAAATATGCTAGCTACAGCTCACGCCCACTAGCCCCGGGTTGAGCAGAACTCAATATTCATAAATTCAATAGTACATAATGTAAAGCATCCCGAAGATGGCATGCATGAAAAAAGCGTCCCGCTTGAAATATCACAAGGAAAGGTTGGGTCAATAGTCTTGCAAGAAAGCTTTGTTTTTTTACAGTTCAAGGCAACAGCCATTTGCATTCATAGATTCGAAAGTTGGAAACTGCTCATGTATAATCCATTAATACGTGTTAATACACTTATTATACATATAACAGCAAAGTTAAATATAATTGGGATATTTTCCCCCTACTTATCATGCTTATAATACCCCTTTTCAACAAAAAAGGAGGGATTACATTTTATAATAGGTACTACATTCGACTAAACTAGGTTCATATGCAAATTGTGTTGGTAAACCGAAAGGGAGGCGATCCGGAAGAAATATGCAAAAGCCAATCCAAACATAAATAACCCATCATAACGTGCTTAAGAAACATAATGTGCCAATGCTTTGAACCTGTCCTTCGAGTCCATTCAGTTACTGTTAATGAAAACAAAATTGTATGGAGAGTTTGATGTCTGTCTATTATCTTTCTTGTCGTGCCCTTAATTGTTTATTCTCTTGTTGCTCTGGCTTCTGCCTAGTCACTGAGCACCATCATTGTGGCTTTCTAGGCTATTGCTTTTTTGTATTATATTTACACGAGCATATTTGTGTTTTACTTATATCGCCTATTGATGTTGCCTTGTTGGTTAGAGATTAGATCATGGCTGGGATTTCTTTATTTACACTGTCCTGTTTTAATGGATTGAAGTAGGGTAAGTGTGGGGTTTGGTGTACCCTAGAACCGGTTTAAACCCCCAGTGGCCTACTTTGCCACTGACCGTTCCAAGACGGTAGCCCTTTTGTCAACCCTTTTGTGTTTGTGATGTAATTTGCATTTATTATTACTTTTGCCTTCTTGTTTGTCTGTTTGCGTGTTTGTTTTTGTGCTACTGAATTTGAGGCGTTATGACATTAAATAGTACTTGCTTTGTGTTCGAGGTGCGTTTGTTTTTAATTATATGTAACTTACGACGGGTAATCAGCCAGCGGAAGTGACAATGGCGTAATTTAGGATAATATTTTGTTTCCATCACGAATGTCATCGAAAAACAATTATGCACCTCTTCGCTACCGATGTATTTGAAGCTTATGTCGTTGAGAAGCTAATTGAAATAGGTGTGCAGTCAAACCTTCTGTCTTCGTAAACATGTGTTCTAAAACTCTGTTCTATATACGGTTTTACGATTTCCCAATATAACGGACTTGCTTGTGGATACTTTAAATATATATTATCGCATAGTTTGACACATTTCGATGATATAATGTGTGTCGCATTTGTAGTGTCGACGATCAGGTGGTATAAACGTAATGTGTTTAATCTAAATCTGTACTTGCAATTCACTCATACGCCGTTCTGTATATTCCGTGTACAACTGTTACTAGACAAGCGCCATGGATATTTTTAAACGCCCGCAAATCCCGTCAAATTTGTTAAATAGAAAATAAATAAACTCACCTTTCAAGGCTGAATATAGGTAATCCTTATGAAATCCGTTATTTGTATGTAAAATAAAACAACTCGTAAAATTTCACACGTGTGTTTAAATCCACCATTGTGATAAAGTGATAGTCCGAAGATACATAATGAATCTTTTCAAATTAGATACCAGATACCACGAATGGGATTTGCGGACACTGTGTTCCAGCCACTGGTTGATAAATCTATATAACTATTATTTACTTTTAACGAGTACTGAATAATTAATATTACTTTATTGAATACATATTTAGCTGATGTAGAGTTTTTGTTACAATCTGAAAATAATAATATGTATATGTTTATACATAACATATATATCTAGGAATTACTTAAACATGTTAGATTAGTATATATAGACAGGAATATCATATCATGTCAAATATATTAGTATTAGTATCATCGGTATTATTATTATTAGTAGTAGTAGTAGTATTAAAACCTGCAATTTTTAAGTAGTTTACTTATACATTGAATAGACATCTACAGTGCAGCAGCAGCTGAAGCTTTTCACGCGTACACACCGCATAACTCACTTTTGAGTTTCAAGTGTTTTAACACGAAGTAGTCCCAATTTGCACTTACGTGCAGTTACGCGGAAATTGCAGTTGTCTTTTAAAAAACGTTAGCTTAAGCCAATTTTGAATGCAAAAACAACACAGACAATGAATAAAGTAAGTTCATACGTTAAACATCCCCATAGCATTCGTTTTGACTACTATTGGCATATTTTGCGTAGCCTAAATCGCTGTTCAAATGTGAAGATCGGAAATTTTTAGGTTTTTGAAACTGCAAAATTGCCGAATTCTCAAAACGGTCACAAACAATGTAATGTCACTAATTTGGCTTAAATTAACAGGAATGATAGATCAGTACCTGTACTACCTTTCCTGAAAATTTCGGCAAAATTCATGACTACCCATTTTTTGAGACCGTTTTGAAAGATGGTCACCCTTTTTTCTCACTCAAAACACACATTATTCCAAATGGCGGCTACAAGCTAAATAAGCAAAACTGAAAATCAATAACAGAAACTTAAAACATGAATATTTTCTACACGTGATATAGTTATTTCCTGCCCCGGATAACATGTCAGTAAGTCAACCTTTAAACACTTTTTCTGCCTTTCCTTTAGCAAGTTTACGGTAAAAATCAGCCGCTCTGAGGCGCTTATTAAAATTCGCAACTATACTATAGGCCTAGTCGGCAGTAATTTGTTGTGTTGATTTACGGTTGAATGAACTATGGATAATTGCAAGTGAATACTTCACAATTCCAGGATTTAATGAGCAAAAAGACAGACCTATTCGTGTGTTAACTATTGTTATGGGTGAATTATGTAACAAATACTTGTAGAACATCTAATGTCAACGCCCGAGTCAAGGTCATGTCATGTAGACCACATGAGTCATGTCACGTTCGCCTCGATTAGGGACACCGACAACTTTGGTGATTAGACATAAAAGAAAAACAAAGGATGAAAGGTATGTACAGTACTCGGTACTGACCCATAAATGTGTTTTATTTCGTGCATGTTCATGTTGAGTGTCTCCGTTAAAATGTAATTATGATATAGCACTGATGTATTATTTCTATGACGAGACCCTTCCAGTGGGGTCTATGTTCACTGCAAATATGACCCAATGTTCCCAAAAATATTTTGCTTTGTTCTCCAAAAATATTTTTCCATTTATTTTTATTATTATGTTCCGTTGTTCCCCAAATATATTACCAATAACAGACAATGTTCCATTGTTCCCACAATGTTCCATTGTTCCCCAAAAATAAATGGCCTTGTCCCCAAACCCCCTCTATGACCGCAGAGCAGAAATACACCGTTGCCACCTCCCCTTCACCCTCCCCACCCACAAAATCGGTGCCCTTGCATCACCCCCGCCCCCCTCCACTGCCAAAAGTTTACATATAGCAACAGCAGTACTGTAAAGGATTTACACATCTACTGTAGGTATGTATGTATAAAAACAACAATTGATTTTCTTTCAGGGATCTTTGCAGATGTTGCCACCTTCTGTCAAGTGGTATCTGCCACCTTCTGTCAAGTGGTATCTGCCACCTTCTGTCAAGTGGCATCTGCCACCTTCTGTCAAGTGGCATCTGCCACCTTCTGTCAAGTGGCATCTGCCACCTTCTGTCAAGTGGTATCTGCCGCCTTCTGTCAAGTGGTATCTGCCGCCTTCTGTCAAGTGGTATCTCCAAGTTACAGCTCTGCGACTGAGCCAAGCCCTGGGTAAGCTAAAGCTATAAACTTTAATATAGTTGACCCCTGTGATATAGGTTAATTAAGCTAATAATATGGCAATATTTCGAGCCACCCCAGAGAGTGGAATTCAAAAAATGTACCTAAGCTACTCGATCTATCTTACTAGCAAATGAAAACTTTTCGAGCCCCCCCCAAATTCGGGAATACATTTCTATGGTTCTGTAACGTGGTTTTTATAAATGAAGATTTTAATAAGCTTGATAAGCTTGAGAAACATTAGATTTATTTGAGTGGCAGAACCCGATTTGTACAGATTTTTTTATTATTCTCATTAAAGTAGCCATCCCGCCAACAACAGTCAAATTTTATAAACATATTGTACACTGTTTCTAAACCTACTGATGACAAAGTTTATATATTTTGAGAAAACAAACTCATACATACACAGTATAAACGGCTTTAACCAGCCGGACTGGAGTGTCGAATTACGAGTTGCCATAATTTTGCGGATATTCAATCACGGGTATTCTAAGAAGCTATTAATAAACCTATACTTTTAATCAGCGCATATACATTGTTATATGGATAGAGTTTCGATAAACGGTTTTCTAGTGCAATTTTGTAGTTATTTGGCGGGATAGCTACTTTAAAAAAAGAAAGAGGAGTGCCTAACTATAAGTATAATTGTCACAGCTCATTGGAATACTTTACTTTTTTGTTTGTTTTGTTGAGATACTGTGAAATTCCATCACATAAAACAATGGATACACATGATACAACATGAACGTTTCTCTGTGATGTTGTCACTTTACAGCGATATTATTAAAGACCGCCCCAGTTAAATTACAAATAATAGGACACTTTAAAGGGACATATGGCAAACTTAAAGATGTTGTCGAATATTAGTATCACAGTTTATTAGTCCAGTATCAATTTCACTTTAAAACTGCTTGCATATAATTAAATAAAATTTAGATGTATTATTTGTCTTCGTTATTCTACCATAGGTTTAAATATATGATTGGTGCAGTAATATCAGCAATTAGTAATAATATATAAATTACACAGTTATACTGTAACTATAAAGAATAATATACAGCCATTTCATATCTCATCCTTTCCGTCGATGTGTTCTTTGGAAACACACTTTCTCTTAACCTCGTCCTTCGGATGGGGACGTAAACCGGGCGGTTCTGTGTATCAGTCTATCCTCTAAGCACGTTAAGAAACAACAGGAATCTATTCGATAATAAGAGTAGGGCACGGTTCCCGGATTCCTATGTATCCTTCTCCTTTCTCTGGGGCGGCTCTAAATTACCTATACTGTGCGAAGGCCGGGCACAATATAAAAATGTAATATTTCATCGTATGTTTGACCTAAAAAAATTATATACTTCAGAATATTTTGTTGATTTTAGCAGTGATGGGAGAATAATGATTAATTATTTATCGGCGGATATAATAGCTGATCTTCCATGATCGAGTGCGGATTTATTAAACGAGTTTGCAAAAATATACAATGCGCGGCTTGTCGAACATCAAATAATGTTTGCAAATAATGTTTACTGAAGAGTTTAAAAAATAATAGATGATTTTGTGAGATTCTATTTATCACACAAAACCCATAAAGTTGATGGTAAAACATTCACATTTCTCTGTGATGTCAATTTACCTATATATTAATACCGTATTTCCTCTATTAGAAGCGCCCCCACCTGTTTTAAGAAACCTTACCATCTTCAAAAATTAAAAGTTCCTAAAAAACACGCAATGTTTTTACCTCTAATGGATTTGATTAAATTAAAAGTTCATAAAAAAAACACTGTTTTTACCGCTTATGGATTTGATTACGGGAGTTTTTTACCTTCGACACCAGTATGGTCTATGACATAAACCTTAAAGCGCTATCATCATCAATACAAATTACCGCTTTTATTTATCTCGTTCCTTTCAATTAACTATTTAGTTTATCTTTTATTATTATTTAATTCATACGCAACCAACCCGTTTTGTAATCGTCAAGTTTGACAGAAATGTGTATCATATAGATGCATAGTGATGACAGTAATATACTCTGTACAGTCATGTTTAGGTTAAGTCAATACCGGTGTAACAGTAAAAGATCGCCGTACAGTAATTCTATAAGGAAACAGTCGGGGAGGAAAGGAGGTGAAATATAATGAAAATTTGTATCATAATAGTAGCCCCGCCCCGCCCCCCCCCCCCCCCCCCCCCACACACACACAGCCTTCGCACTTTCCATGGCGCCCGGGAGCTACTGTTAGAGGAAATACGGTATATATGACAGCCCGAGTTAAAATCCCTTTAAAAATAACAGGACACTCTGTTGATTCATGTGAAATTCCATGCATATATCATATGGCTGATATATTTTGTACCACCAATCCATCCACCAATCAATCCTTTTTAACAACTTGTTTTGTTCATTTCAGAGACGCATCATCTGGTTTCCAGATGCCCTTCATTCTTCAAATACCAATGCAACCCTGAAAGACGTGGATTTAACCAAAGAAGTTGACAATACTGTGATCGCAAGATTCTAACTCCAGGAAATATATTCATTTAATTACGCCAAATCAGAAACGCGGTTAATATTTCTTCGGCCTTATGCGTTACAGTGTATACTTGTTACTGCGTATCCCGCTTGAGATGTGTTCGCCTGATCATGATGGTGACCTTCAGTTTGGCAATCCCGAGGACTGAGCAGACATTATTTTTTTAAAGAACCAAAATGAACATAATTATACCTCACAGAGACTATATAATATATAAAGCTGTTAAAAAACACCAAATGTATACAATGACGTACATTAACAGTAGATGCTCACATTCAAAAAACGTTTGGTGTTTTACATCATTTTAACACATTTTAGGCCATATATGACATTGATTTTTTTGTTGTAAGTATGAAGTAAATTTCATTATTGTAGTATTTAATAGATGTTTAGTTTATAAATATAATATAAATAAAATATTGTATTATTTATTCTTTGGTTCAGTTGGATCTACATTGTATGTAAAAAATAAATCCCTTTGCGTACAGTCATATCTCTAAAACTGAAAAACTGCCTTTTGGGAACACAAGGTCATTTTAATCTATTTATTGTTTATTCAAGCTTTTTAAATAGATCTTTTGTAATTATAGTGACACATGGGCCGATGATGGCAATCTTGAAGTGTATATCAAGCACTGAATTTGAAATTAGCATCTCGAAACATGTTTTGCTGTACTTGGCGGTACTCGTCTGATAAAGCAAATGTCACTGGTCTAGCCTGGTCAGGTAAAATTCATTGGGTTGAAGAGTGCATAAAAAATATCCGCATGACGGATATATTTATATGAGAACTGAACACTTATTTTTGTGTTAACTGCTGTAAGGGTGGCAGACACTTATCGATCACTTTGTCCGTCGTCGTCCGTCCGTCATGCTTTAACCGGCAACCTAACCTTGGTCATCAATTGAAAAGTAATTTAATGGTGTTCATGAAACTTCACCCACCTCTTCTACTCAATGAATGTGTTTACACATGTGCAATACCTCTGACTTTCATTTTGGCAGAGTTATGCCCTATTTATCAGCCTAACGTGCAACCTAACCTTGGAAATAAGCAAACAGCAGTGTCAGCAGGCGAAGCAAGTGTTCATGGGTGATGGAACACACTTCCAGTTCACGGTCGACTTAGTGACCGCTTCCCACTAATAACATGCTGGAAACTGATATTTCCATGTCTATACTAGTTTGACATATTAAGCCGTTATATTTGTTTTGTCAAGTGTCGGTGTAGCGGACAATGCGGTGCACTTAAAGACACATTTCGAGCCTATTGTATTCGGGGGGGGGGGGGGGGGGGGGAGAGAATTTCTATAGGTAACTGTAAATCGATGTTAGAAATACATTTGCACAAGAAAATTGAGATTATTAGTGTTTTGTCAAAGGATGAGGCCCGTCCCAGAAAGAGTGTATATGGTAATAATGTAGTAAAAATTATAACCGTTTTGCATTTTATGTGCACTTGTATATATGTTAAAACAACTATGTATAGATGGATTTTTTTGAAAGACCCGTGTTAACAATTAATTTTTTTCTTGTATTTTTAGCACAATATACTCTATTATCAGTTAATTCTCTGCCAGGTGTAGTGGATCTCAAATGCAAGAAACTCATCGGGACTTCAAAATTCAAAAATCGTTGTCATCTGTCAGTGTTTTTGATCACCTGAGCCGAATGTTCAATGTGATGTTTTGGAATCACTCTTCGTCCGTCGTCCGTCCGTTGTCTGTTCGACGTCCGTCGTCGTCGTCGTTATCTTTTGCTTCTGACAACTTTTTCTCAGAAAACGTTTGTCGGAATTCAATCAAATCTTATATGAATTCATTAAACTGGATTTTATAGTTGCACCAACAGCTAAGGTCATTTGGCGACATTTCAGCTTTTTATTGGTGGAGGAAGACCCCAGGTGTAAACCCGGGCATTTTTTCGTGCACGGGCGCGCACCTGAGTAGAACCACCGACGTTCCGCAAGCAAGCTGGATAGCTTGATACTCATACTAAACAGTCCTGGCCCCATGGGGAATCGAACCCACAGCGGTGAGGGACATGTGATTTCAAGTCTGAGACCACTCGACCACGGACAACCCCAAGTTTATGTGAAG
Organism: Cyrtodaria siliqua; assembly: GCA_037043455.1. Classification (NCBI taxonomy): domain Eukaryota; kingdom Metazoa; phylum Mollusca; class Bivalvia; order Adapedonta; family Hiatellidae; genus Cyrtodaria; species Cyrtodaria siliqua. The sequence continues at coordinate 39,989 of JAWPHD010014405.1, forward strand.
CATCATTATATGTTTGTTCGAATGGTGCACCTGAGGTCATAAATGCCCCCGCAATGGGGCTTATCCGTTTCATTTAACAAATCTTAAAAAATCGTCTGCAAAAATACAAGATATAGAGATGTGATATTTTGCATGTAACATCGTCTTATGGTCCTTTAACTAGTTTGTTCTAATGGTGACCCTGAGGTCAAATTTGGACCCGCCCCAGTGGTCACATATTAAACATAGACTTATATAGGGAAACACTTCAACAATATTCATCTCTGAAACTACAATAGCCAGAGGTTTAATATTTTGCATTTACCTTAAGTTATGGTCATCTACCAAGTTTGTTCAAATCGTGACTCTGTGGTCAGATTTGAACATTTCCTGTTCTGCTTCCTTTTAGTGTATTTATATTCATTCATTCATAACCTTTCCTTATTCAAAGTGAATCCGTACGGAACTCTATTATGCTCCGGATAAGATTTTTCAAAAAGGGGAGATAATTAAAAAAGTAGTGAAGCTATAGTTATGGTTCCTATGAACTGCACTCCGTCTCATTATCCTTATCATTCACAGGAACTTTAATCAAGCATACTTTTTGAGTTATGCTCCGGACAAAAAGCGCATGGACGCACGGACACACATACGGACGGACGGAAAAAGCGGCGACTATATGCTCCCCCATAATAAACAATCTAGTGGTTTTTTTAGTTATAATATATCTTATATCAAAAACTAAGGTAATAGTAAATGAAAAGAAAAAAACTGTGATGGGGCCTCAATATAATGTCTCTGTGGTAATCAGTCAGCGAGAAGTAAGCAGTTAAAAAGCATGCTATCCATGACTTTTCAACGACTACAATCAGCTGGGATATGTGTCTTTAAAAGCACAGGATCCGGGTTCAAGACAACGGCACCACTGAGTTTCCTCAGTGTGTTTAGCCTCGTCCATCGTAAGCGGACATAAATCCTCCTATCCGAAGTTTATATATCGAAGTCTATTCTCCCAGCATGTTTAATAAGCAAAAGTAGGAGTAGGGCGGTTTCCCAGATTCCAATGAGACACCTACCCTGACCTGAGATCCGCATTTTTTTAAAAATTATGGGTGGGGAAGGTGATGGTGGTGGTGACGGACCGGTGAGGGATAACCAAATAAATTGGACTGCAGCTTTGTTTTAGTATATTTTGATGTTAAATATGGCTGCATATGGTGATACTCGCCAATAAAAAATAAATAAAAAAACATTAGCGGGTGGCCAGTTGAGTTCCATAATTCCAGATTGGCCATCAAAATGCACAACAAGAAGCTAAACAGGTGGCCATCAAAATACACAACGAGAAGCTGAACAGCGGTCAGCCTTTTTAAATATAGGCTACAGACTACTTTTCAGACTTTAGCGTGAGCCTCTTCACCGAATACCGAATACGCACCTGTAGACGTTCAATGACTTTACACTCGTTATATTTTTTGACCGACAGTGCCGAGTCGAACATTTTATCGTTTTTAGCGTGTAATTTTTATAAAGAAATACCATGGTGTTCGTAACATGTAGTATACGCCATGTACTAGTTAAGCTTAAACAACATATGTTTAGTATCTCCTTGTATTTCATTAGAAAAGAACATAAGTGTTACCATTTTTAAACGCATTTTAACAATGACATCTCTTACGAGTTACTTCCCCTCGCTTCGGAATTTTAAATGGATGAATCTCGAAATTTCTCGCGCAGTAAAGCATCTAAAAGACAATACAGCTGAAGATGACTAAACTTAAAGGGGAACTAAAATTTTAATCATGTAAACTTGTTACAATCTTCCAGATTACACGTTTAAAAAAAAGAAAATGGCGGCTGTTTCCCTTTTTTTTTGACGTTGACGGAAAATGACGAACTACTTTCCATTGTCATGTGTTGCTATGATAAGTGGACGGCGGAGCTAAAAACCACTCTGCTTCCCACCAACTACACACTTCATTGCTAGATAGTTTGTACATATATGGGTTTTCTGATGTATACATGTTGTTTTTTTCCAATGTGATGATTTGTCGCCATTCATTCAAATGTAAATGTATTTTGTAACATGTTGCTTATGCTGTTCATATATATGAACCTAAGTGAAGAAGTTGAAGTCGAAGGTTCTCATTCGTTATGTTAAAGTAATACAAATGCTTAGTTTCCTTAATTAATAGTTTTACAGTTACTGATATTTTATTTTAAATCTAGATCAGGTAGATTATGTTGTTTGTACATATGGACGTTTTCTGATGTGATATGTGAACTTCGGCTAAAATATAAATTGTTTGATTAAATATATCACGAAGTTTAATTCTTATATTTAATAAATACTGACAAGGACGACTTTTGGAAGCAACAACATAACCACGAGAATAAAGTAGCAGACTTCAGTTGGTTGAGCCTGTTCACGAGTGTGAGAAACTGTCGATTTTCTCGGATGGCGGGATGTATACAGGACTATTTCAGTTAGGAAGCAACACCTCTCAGGCATTAAGTTAATTACTTACTTGCTTAAGGAGTTAAGGAAACAGGGTGACTGACATGTATCAAATAACATGGCTTTTGGGAGTGCAATAAAGCCATGACTTATTTCTCGTAATACACTAGTGTATTACACATGCAAATGAGGACGAATCACCGTGTTTGTTTACAGTAAAATATTTAATCTTAATTGTTTGCATGGGATATCATTCGATACGTTCAGACACCTTAACTATTTATCATTATTTGAAATCCTTCTTCAAACAAATGCACGTAATAAACGTTAAATTTTGCTTACGGTGTCGCATTATTTGTAGGGCGAACACATTTACAGCCGCGTCATGTAAACAAAAAAACGACATCATGATTTCTCTTACAAATTGCCGCCGTATATAAGGTACATTGACAACATTAAAAGTCAAACTATCTCGTCGTAGGTGTGTTATGTGATAAAAATGATTCGACGTATCCTATCCTTTTATCCATCTCGTTTATTAAAATCAACAATAAACATTTACTCATGTAAGATCCTCTATTTCTTTTAATCGAGATCTGGTACATGATGTTGTTTGGTATGCATAGTATCACATTATTCACATGCGAAATAATAGGAACCTCTCAGATTTATTCCGTAGTAGTTTCGTGCATTTTTTAAAATGTATTAACATGATATGGTTTTAAAGCTTTTGCCTGAAATGGGTATAAAACTTTGAACCTTCAGTGCAGTTGAAAACTTGTAGACGACGCCCTACCAACTTGGCCCAGTTGGTTTAGTTCAAATTCGTATTAAACTGTATTATAACAACTGGTACGATCTGCAATTTGACTGGTTCCTTGGATTCGACATGCGAGCGATCTCTTAACTCTTAACCCTCTAAGCACAACTATAATAGCCTTTGCGTCGATTGTAAATCCAGATCAGTCCGCGATTAACTCGTAACTCGCAAGCTGAAGAGGGTTTACAATGTCTGGCTGCTGATCATTTTTAAGTATTATTTAATCACCTTAGGATATGTTGCTTGTTTTTTAATTTAGTCTTTTGACCGTTACATGTGATTCGCAGGCTTCATAACCTCCGATTATAAATAAACTCTATTTTGTTTATTTCACCCATTGTTTTCTCGTTTAGGGCAAAGCATTTTGTTAGAAACTGAGACCATACGCCGCTGGCCATGGAATGGTGTGAAAATACCTCATTGAAGGTTCCATGTTCACCGTCTTATGTATACCATCTTCGGGATGGATCAAATGTCTGTACTATTTACATGTTAAATACTGAGTTCTGCTGAAGCCGGGGCTAGAAGGCGTTAACGGTAGCAAGCACGTTTCACTATCGTTCATGAACTGTCTCAATCAAACCGAGACTGCAATACTTGTTGTATTTATTGTGTTCGGCGATTTCCAAATTTCTCCGTTCATACTCTTTTTTCATATAGTTAAGGGCACTGGGACTATGATAAAGAATGTTTGATTAATATTATCCACTTAGTGTGGCTCGTTTTACTTCATTTAATTTAATATCTTAATAATTAGTCAAGGAAGGCGTACAGTCACAGACATTTGTTTAATCGAGACCAGGAAGTGTATGATGGTTGTTATTCGTCTCATTAGAACTACTGAATTTATGATTTCATATACATGTAGAAAAGTGCACTTAGTGAGGTATTGAATTTGAACTGAATTTGAGACATTATTTTAAGAGGGTAACCCAGTTAGTAAATTTACTTATCTTTCCTGAGGCCAAGCACAAAGCAACATAGTAAACAAAACGTATATACAAGTGTATAGGAACACAACGACATGTATGATAAAATGGAAACAAAATGTTCGCCAAAAATAAAAATCAATATTACGATTCAATAAAAATGTTGTTTGAATAAAAATATTATCAGGGTTTGGCTTTTATTAATTCATTTAGTTAGAGTTACAAGTGACGTTATCTTTCTGGAATAATGTGAAGTCTTGATGATTTCTAGGAAAGGTAAGACGGCTGGCTATACCCAGTATTCAATTTTTAATTTTTGTTTTTTACCCGTGTGAGTTTTACCCATGTTTTCAAATTATGAGACAAGCAGTATTTGCATCTTTCTATTAATACCTTTTAATTGTAAAATATGCACTTGTTATTATAAATGACTTAAGCAATAAAATGCAACACCCTACTATCTACTGGTGAGTTTTCATTAACCATTACAAATGTTTGGTTTATTATGTTGGTTAAAGTGCCGCAGGGAGGATTAGTTTAACTACATCTAACACGGTTACACTCTTTAAAGAGGCTCTACCTATATATTTTTGTCCACCAATTGATATAAACTTTACTTAATTATAAAGAGGACTATGAAAAAGGTAAATGGCAATAATTTCAACCAATGTAATATGCGTTTTGCTGGGGAAAAACAGGATTGAAAAGATAGGATTTTTGAAATTGTATTCGTAATTGTTTTAGACAAGTCGATTGCGGAGATTTTCCGATCTTATTCGTTTACAATCGGAACTACCTCGTTTGATTAGCGAAGAGTTCCGATCGATTCGTTTGCTATCGGAACAGCCCCGAATAGTTTGTAATCGCATTGCGCATGCCCGAGAAAATCGTAAAAACTCGTAGTTCTCCGGCAGGAATAAACGGCTGGGCAGCATTTTATTCAAGATATTGTTTTGATCATAATTAATAATTTACAGAACTGGAATACGAACCATGTTTCTTTTTAGAATACTCATAAAATAGCTTTGTATACATATAAATGCAGCAATATTGAGTATTTAATATTTTACATTAAAAATCGCGTAGATATAGGTAGTGCCTCTTTAATTAACAATTCAATTAAATTCAAATATAACCATGTTGACCAGAAATTATGCTTCGGGATAAAAGCACATACGAGTCAGTCTGAAATGCTTTCACCTTTAAAGTGTGGTGATAACTTGTATTGACATATGTGTTGTGAATTTACATCTGATCTCATCTACATCTCAACACGATATGCCACCTCGCCCATATAGTACATCGTATCTGGTGCGTTGAACTCGATCTTCATATCTGACATGTGGCTTTTTGTGCAGGACTGTTCATCTGATCCTACAACGCAGAAAACAAAAGGTGTTATGATAAACGTTGACTGTCTGAAAATTGTATATTGATTTTGAGTTTAACGTCCAATCAACTCGTTATCTCTTCTATCGTGATGTGATTTACAAACTACGTAAGATCCTTGGCCATAATCACTTTCAAACAATCTTTATTAAACTTGTTAAAACATTTATCAAAAGAGGTGATTATTATTTTTCAACGCACTGCATGTTTAATGGTTGAACCATTTACAGTTCGACACTATGCTTTCCTCTTTGATTGTGAGATGACCGGCCAGATTATGATGACGTTAACCAAAGTCAGTGAGTACTTACTGTGTGGCTTTCTAGGAGTTTGTGTTTTATATTATATATTCATGATCATTTAAGTGTTTTACTTATATTGCCTACTAATGCTGCCTTGTTTGATAGAGATTATAACCTGGCGGGGATATATGTATTTACACTGTCCCGTTTATTGGGATGACAATAGGGTAAGAGTAAGGTATGGTGCACCCTAGAACCTGGTTTAAACCCCAGTGGTCTTTTGTGCCACTGACCGTTCCAGTGCGGTAGCCCTTTTGTCAAACCGTTTGTGTTTGTGATGTCATATATTGCCTTTTATTCATATTTATAGTTGTTGTTCTGTGTGTGTTTGTGGTTGACTTTCGTCTGTGAATGCTATGTTTTCCTGTTCAATTTTTACATCTACTTTTAGGCTAGTTATAGCTATTAAAAAAGAGTGGATTGAAACATAGGAATCTTGGAACCGTGCCCTACTTTTTATTTTGAATACTTTAACGTACTCGGCGGGTAAACTCCGATACACGGCCCCTGGTTTGCGTCACTATCCGAGGCCGAATCACCGTTACTTCCAGTGGGTGTTAACTGTGCCTGTCTTTTGAATGCAAATACAGAGCAAAGAGATCGGATGATTGGTCAGTATTTTAAAGGGTGAAGCTATTGCAAGTTTATAATATAAAACAAATAGTTTACGAAATTACCACATGCATTTACATATCCATGTAGCGTTATAACTTGGCTTTATGTTTACATGTTTTACAATCCAGTTTCCAGATCATATTTTACAGAACAGCGCATTCCGTATAATGAGAGAATACGGGATCATCAACCTTATCATTACTCTTCGGATTCAGGGTCGAACGTGCAATCCATTACGGCATCCACTCAATAAAACAATTGTATGAACCCTTGATGCGTATCGGGACATGTAATCAATAAGTTACTTTATAATGCTGAATCCACATATTATAGAACATTCTGCTCAGCTAGTTTAAATGTGTACGGTACAATGCTTTTATTTGTGAAAAGATGCAGTTACGACCTTCAATATTCATACCTCTGGTAAGGTTTTTCAACGGCACATGCCCACCGCTTGTTACATCAAACATAGTAAATATGTCCCCACCGAGGTATTCTTGTATACAGATAATGAAGGATTTCATTCCGGGTTGATGGAATTGTAGATTGATCGTTCCTTCAGGATAATTCCACCAGAATGTGCCGTTCTTACACTGCTGGGGCACTGACAAATTGAGAGTGTGGCCTTTAGCCGGTCTAAAAACAAAGACAAGCAGAATGAGACAATGGCCGGGGTTGTGATTGTCATGATACTAGTAATACACCACTGGACAGTAATGAATTTATAATAAAATGTTACGAACATCGAAATTGTATACACCATGTTTGTGTTACGGCATTCCACATACTAGCAGCTATCCAATACGAAAGTTTTCATTCCAGTAGTTATCCCGGCAACACCAGGCAAATGTAACAACATATGTACACCGTGCGTAAACCTACAAACGATACCTTATACATGTAACATACATATACTGCGAATCATATCTCTTTACAATATAAACGGCGTAACCAGCTAGGCAAAATGTATCTTTGCCGAATGGTAGAGTTATGAGTTAAAAACTCAAAAAAACAAATTCATTTTACACATATTCAACTGCGGGTATTTTAAGTATCCATGAATAAATATAGACTCTTATTGGACACATATGTATTATTTTATGACCTCTACACAAGAATAGAGTTTGTTAGAATGGTTTTATGGTAATAGTTGGCGGTTTAGTTTCTTTAACAAACGAAGCATGACATAATGCATTTCGACAATCTTCAGGTCATAATAAACACATTAAATTCCAGTTCAAACTTACTCAAAAAGGCTTGCAGAAATTTAGCTCTGACAGGGGTGGGGTCCATGTTATTTTTCCCCTGAAAACATGACTCAATTCTCCCTTGTTCCTCAAAAATAAATGGCAATTTTCACTGCCTTGCTATTGATGTATTGACTATACCGCGCATTCGTTCTTTCAGGGTATAACAAAACTTAGAACTTGACGATGGCATGTTCGGTGTTTTTCATGACACAAGAAGTATAACTATTTCTGAGTTTGTTAAACAACTTATAGAGTGTAATTACCAGACAGGCGGTGTGTTTGAAAATATGGAAATATTGTTGTGGTGTGAACCCTAGAACATGGTTTGATCTTCGGGGTAGCTTAAATTTCTGTACTTAAATTTCAGTACTATTGACATGATTAATATTGAGTTTTGCTCAACCCGGGCTAAATGGCGTGAACGGTAGCAAGCACTATTCACTACCGTTTATGTGCATTCTCATTCAATCTGAGACTGCAATATAATTTGTATTTGTCGTGTTCGACGATTTCCAATGTTTTCCTTTCATACTTTTTTAAACCACCAGCGACCCGATTTGTTGATTTGCATACTTTGTTTCTTTCTTAGCAAGTGTCGTTTAATTTGTATGCGCGGTTTTGGTTGACTGCTCTCTTTATAAGCTACACATCCTGATAGACTTGCATGTCTACGTGTATGTAACAAATACATTTCTATTTACCCTGGATTTGGCATCAAACTGCAAGGATCGTCAAACATAAATCCACACGCCATTGCAGATGTAAGAACCAGAATGGTCCAGTTCAACAGAGTTGCTGAAATTATATGTTGAACAGGATTTTCCATACCGCAGTTAAAGAGATAACTCAGGAACCGGGCTAAAGCTATTCTGGTTGATGTATAAAATGCTACGAAAAAGAAAAAAATCGTCCTTAAATTAAAAATAAATTGTATTATCACAAATTTCTAAAGATATAGACATTTCTGACAGTTCGGATATGGCTGTGATTCTCCGAAAAACAAAAACACATTCCATGTTATTCCTCGAGGGCAGGATATGGATTGTGTTTTTTGTTTAGTTTAATATATATATATCATGCCCCGTATCGGCCTTCTCTCGCACAACATCAGTCACGCGCTCATTGTATCAACAGTGTTGCTACCGATGTAGTTTTAACAAAATGGCCGACGCGAGTCTCTCGCTTCAACGAACTGTAGAGATAGATGTTCTCATTGAAAAACAAAATAGACAAACCAATGTATACAAATTGGTTATTACGCCATTTCCATGTCGTTTTATGCAATGGCTGAACTTATTTGCCACTGACTGTTCCAAAGCGATAGCCCTATTGTCAACTCTTGTGTCTTATCTTTTCTTTTATTCATCGGGATATATAGTTGTTCTTTATTTCTTTGTGTATTTTTGGTTAACTGTCGTCCTTGAATGCTACTTTTTCTGTTTGATGTTTATATCTACTGTTATTAAGGAAACAATTGAAATCCTTAAATTCTTTAGAAATTATGTGATAATAAGTCCCTGATATTGCAATTGTCATATCTGCCCCCATATGAACACTCGATATATATTTGCCTCGAGATAATGCTCTCGGGAAAGATATGAACATTGCCATTAACTAATCTTAAGTATCAGCTTTAAATGTCCAAAGAATTTTATGAGAAATGTTGATTTCATTACTTCTTGTATATGCTTGAATATGGGATACATACTGAGATGTGAAGATTGTTACAGAACATCCTTTAATCTAGAATGTCCAATGTTGGTATATAAAGCTGACCTTACTACAACTTATAGGGTTTCAGTATCAATATTCAAAGTGGTGTATCTGGTTCATTATTTTAAATGAATATTTACAAAACATTGGATGCTGTGAATTAAAATTATATTGTGCGCAATGGATTATTTGATTATTGGACTATTTGGACATTTTGACTATAGTGAACTGATAAATCAGGAAATACTTGAAATGTAATTGGATTAAAGGGACACTTTCTAATATTATTTGGACTTTATTTGTTAATCGGATTTTAAAGAAATACTGGATCCATTTTATGTATTTTCTGTAAGTGAATATTTTTCTTTGTAGTATTTTAATAAATGTGTTTGTAACTATTTTTTGCAAGTTTTACTATCTTTCTTGTTACCTTTTACCCGTAAACAATAGTTACCATGAAGAAACAGACTGCCTTTGCTTAGTGGTGATATTTTTTCTCCATAGTCTCTATCAGACTGACTGTTTACCGACATATTTTCTAATGCATATCAGACTCTTCATTATTAGATAACAGTTGAAGAATACAGGTTGTAAGTCTTCATGTATAAATGAAGCCAGTATTTTGAAATTCTGAACCATCTGATAAAAGTAGGGTAAACAACATTATGAAAATGCTTAGCTTAGTTAATTGTCGTATATGACTAGGATAAGTTATTATGTCATTCATTAACATGTTGTCAGTACAAGTTAATTTAACTTTCACAATTATATTCGAAATGCAATCTTCACTTTTCTAACAAGCTATCGTTATAGCAATTTACATTATCAGGAACAGTTATTATAACTTATTACAGCTTAACACATTTCAATCTTATCGGAACAATTCATGTTGTTATCTATACTACGTATTACAGAATTAAAGATCTTCTATATACAAGCATAGGTCAATGCAATTTTAGCAAAGGCCTTGTCTAAATTACAAGAAACATAAACAAAAAAAAACTCAAGATAACACTGTTATTAACGTATACATATTCAAATACATTTGTCGGTGAAGAAACAAGAGAGGAGAAAATAGAAAATGTAGATATAAAAATCGAAATGGGAAATTAGCTACAAGGACGACAGTCAACCACAAACACACACTGAAACAAAGAACAACCATATATAAAGATAAATAAAAGGAAAAATAAGTCATCACAAAAACACAATGGACAGGGACAAAAAAAGGCCGCTGAGGGTTTAAACCGGCGTCTAGGGCGCACCAAACCCCCTCCTACCCTATTGTTATAACTGTAAACGGGACAGTATAAATAAAGATATCCCCTCCAGGATATACTCTCCAATAAACAAGGCAGCATTAGTAGGCAGTATAAATAAAACACATATGAAAAATAAAAGCTAAACAACAATGAAGGAATGATTGGAACGGTTGTATAGTTATGTTTGTAGCCGGTGTCACAATAGTTTATATGGCAGTGTATCATGGTTATCTAGTTGCCATCAAACCATCAGTGTCTAACGGACCGAATACTAGTATCTTCACCCGTGTAACTGTATATTCCACATAGAAATGCCAACTCATACCCTTATCATGGTAAGTTCGGTATATCGTCCATGGTGTCCAACAGAACGCATGAGTGGACAGTAGGTCATTCGGTCCAGTATTTAGCAGAATAATCTCCTCCCCCGCCCACCCGCACGCCCCTCCCCCACCCCCCACCCCACACACACACTTTCAGGTTAGTTTATTCGTTTGTCGACAGTTGCTTTAAACATATTTTATTGCCAATATTTTACAGACAGAATAATATCCACATATACAATAGAAATATTATAATGACAAATGGGTCGGGTAACAAGTTCTACCAACATTAGTTTAAACCCTTCCCAGTTAACATCTTGAAATTACAAATAAGTATGGCTGAGTGAAATAAATTACAATGGCAAATAATACATTGAGAGAGAGAATGATGAATAGTAAACACAACATATATAAGAGAGAGAGAGAGAGAGAGAGAGAGAGAGAGTTTCCCAATCTTTAAGTTCCAATCAGTTCGAAAACATGAACGCTTTCATTATTGTTGTTGTTATTACATATCTCAAGGTCATACAGCTATAGCAGATGATGTAATAACAACAACAATAATAAACACTGCAATGGTATGCGTGTAGAGTGTCAAAATGCTTCGGAGGATCAGACACTTATGTAAACCTATGTGTTTCTTGTATAATGTTTGAACTGCTTCGAAGAGGGAATTATTTTCCCTGTCAATTATCTGTGCACGGCCACAAAGGAGTGTGCTTACATTTAACGGGTGTAAATGGCGAGTAGACTGAAACAGATGAAGCCGATATGATGTAAATTTGTTACAATGGAAAAAATAATGTTCAGCATCTTCTACTTAACAGCCGCACTCGCAAGTCAGTGAATCACGTAAATGGTTAAGGTATAAATCATTATTGAGATTGCTACAAAAATTCCTCATTCTGGCATGTAAAACGGCAAATAATCTTTGTCCACATAAGTAGTATGGTGGAACTTTTGTACTAAAAAATACAGATGTTAATAGTCTTCTCTTAAAAATTGCGATACTTTCAGAGTTTCGTATTTCTATTGGCAAGTCATTCCATAGTTTAAGAGCGGAAGGAACAAACGATTTATTGTATATTTCAATTCTCCTAGCAATAGTGGCGTAGTTATCGTTATTTCTGAGATTGTATGCGCTGGCATCTCCAACTAGCTGTGGGAAAATGTTTGAAATGTAATTCGGAACGGTTCCATTTTTAACATTATAAACTGAAATAAGTTTTTGCATTTGCCTTCTATCAGAAAGTGAAACCCATCCTATTTCGGATATTAAGCGATGTATGGATACAGATCGGGTTAGACCCGTCACAATACGAGCTGCCTCGTATTGTAACTTTTCCAAGCTATCTTTTTCTAGTGAAGTACATCCATCCCATGTAATGGATGCATATTCCAATATTGGGCGCATATAAGACAAGTATATCTGATTAAGCGTTTTACGCGCTACTTTGTATTTAAGCATTCTCATTAATCCAAGAATCTTTGACGCAGAAGCAACAATATTTTTAATGTGTTCGTGCCATTTACCGTTATTACTCAGTGTTACTCCTAAATGTTTATGATTATCAACAAAGGTAAGCGGGACAGTTCAGTATGCATGGCCTAATAGCTTAACAAATTATACCATATAGTATTAAAGGTTTATATTCGAATATTGAACGAACGTTATTTAAAAACCTTCCATGAACGCATACATACATGTGCAGGTTCAAATAATATGAACAATACAGCATTATGTATTACTGTATATGTTTTAAGAAGATATATTAAAATAACAATCTTACCTGAAGCCATCGTTACTGTCTAACGCCGTGCATGCAATACACAGTATAGCTTATCAGGATAATCGTGATGTTGTTCCAGTTTATAGAGATGTTTATAAAGGTCGTTGATAGTAGATATAGGACATGGGAAAGGTCTGAAACCACCATTATTTCCCTCATTTACTTCAGTGTTAAAATGGCATATATTATTTATTTCATTTGAAAAAAGCGTCCCGCTTGAAATATCACCAGAAAAGTTTGGATCAAAAGTCTTGTAAGAAAGTTTTATTTGTTTACTAAACGAGTTCAATGCCGTTTGCGTTCATAGATTCGAAAGTTGGAAACTGCTCATTAATAATCCATTAACACATTTAAAAGAAACTAATTATACATATAACAGCACATTTAAATAGAAATGGGCTATTTTCCCCCTACTTATAATACCCCTTTTCAACCAGATAGGAGGGATTACATTTTATAATAAGAACTACATTCGACTACATCTCAGAGGTTTATGGAAATTGTTTTGGTAAACCGAAAGGGTAGGAGGGATGGGGGGTGGATGGTTGGGTGGGGGGCGAGCTGGAAGAAATAGGCATGCCAATCCAAACATACTAGGGCTGTTCAAATAATACGTGAACATTTTAATAGTTATTACACTTTTATAAATCAATTAAATTAAATTATATGGCAATAAGGTTTGCGTTTTCACTTGGATATCAGTAAATATTATAAAAATATTCGAACAAGGTGTCAAGAAATACGAGTTTTTTAAAACCCACTGTAGCCGCCACGGAGCACATCATTTGTGTGCTATGGCGTCGCCTTTAAAACCAACAACAACCTAACGTTATAAATGATGAAAAATGCTAGAAATAGCAAACGTAATTGTTAATTAATTAGATTATTGCATTATTCATGGTTTTCATTAAATACATATTTGAAAGCACTTTAAATAATCATGTTTTATAAGTACATCACCGCTGCGGAAAAAGATCATACGAATTCGATCGAGTTTAGCATAAATTTCAAATTATTTAGAAAACAAATAGCAATGTCATTCCAAAAGACATCTTTATTGAACATATATGGTATTCTTAATGTATTTCCGTATATATTTTGAAGAAAATATGCAGGATTTTAAAATCATTATGTTTTTGTAGTTCATTTATTGCATTTTTTTTTTGGTTTTATTAAAAGTTCATATTATTTAATATTTTATAAACATTTTGCTGCTCCGTGATGTTTTCTGACGTCGTCATTTTCAACTTAAAAGCAAGGAAGTTTTCGTCTACTTATTTATATTAATCATAGTTCTCCTTGTTCAATATTCATACAATTTCATAATTGGAATTTTGGAATACCAGTGACAATGCTACTTTAGTTTACTGTATTTGTGTTGAGATTTTCCTTTTATTTAGCCATTCCCGAAATGCAGTTATGAAATAAGGTCGTCAAATTTTTGGACTGCTCCGTAGATGGGTTTCTCGCCCTATTAAATCATTCATTTCAACGTTACTAGGTAATGTATAAAAAATTTGTTTAAATCATTTGATTTCGTATGACTTGGATCACAACATGTATGCATCTTAAAGGTTTACGTCAATCAATGAGTGCGGTATCGAAAAAGTCCACGTATTATTTGAACAGCCCTCGTAAATCAACCATCATAATGTGCTTCAGAAACATAAAGTGATAGTGCTTTGAACCTGTCCTTCGAGTCCATTCCGTTATTGTTAGTGAAACAAAACTGTATGGAGAACTCGGCTTCACGCTCTCTGCTCTCTGTGTTGAATGTCTCATGTGCTACTGAATTTGAGGCGTTATGGCTTTAAATTGTACTTGCTTTGTGTTCGAGGTGCGTGTGTTTTGAAATATATTTACAACTTACGACCAGCCAGCGGAAGTACCAATGGCGTAACTTAGGATAATATTTTGTTTCCATCACGAATGTCATCCAAAAACAATTATGCATCTCCTCGCCACCGATGTATTCGAAGCTTATGTCGTTGAGAAACTAACGGAAATAGACGTGCAGTCAAACCTTCAGTTTTCGTTAACATGTGTTGTAAAACTCTGCCCTATATACGACTTTACGATTTCCAAATATAACCGACTTGTTTGTGGATACTTTAAATATTTAGAGTCGCATAGCTTGACACATTTCGATGATGTCATGTGTGTTACATTTGTAGTGTCGACGATCAAGGGGTATAAACATAATGTGTTTAAGCTAAGTATGTACTTGCAATTCACTCATTTACATGGCATATACGCCATTCTTTACATAACTACGTAACTACATTGATATACTTACCGTATTTTAGAACATCAACAAGAACAAAATGGAATACATATAGGTTGCTTTTCAAAGACGAGTGTGCCACAAACCTAAGGTTAAATAATTCGTTCGGTCATTCTACAGGATAACAGTCACCATTATATGACGAAGCAAACTTTTGTTGTCAACCGTCTCGTTTTTTTATATTTAAAATCAAGCAAATCGAAAATGACAATGATATTTGATTAAACAATTGAGGTGTTAAGTTTGATAAATTGGGCTATATATAAATTCACCTCCGTAATTAAGCATTGGTCGACGAAAAAGCGTGGTAATAACGGCACATTATTTTGAACGGGTTGATACAATTCTGCCAAGCAAAATGAGGCCCGTATCCAAAGTCAGTATTATTGAATCTCGTAGTTTTAGATAATCTGTTACTTTCACGCAACTTTGATTTGTGACGGTTATTAAATAGTTAATATTGTTTACTAAAATACAACACGCATGATTAATACACATGACCGTATGAGTGATACTTCAATTAATACTTAAGATAAATACACTGACGTGACAGTGTCATAGAGTAATTCATTTGATACACATAAAAGAATACACTACCATGACACGTATATACAATATTTAAATACAGTCCATGCAATAGGAAATTTGTTTACTTATATTTAAATTAAATTGATTAATTATGATTAAATTATAGAAATGCATTGCTTGAACTAATGAAACAATAGCTGGAATAATAAAGGTTTCAGATGTCACTAAAGGGCTGCCAAGTAAAAACAATACTAACAAATAATCACACAGGAGGGTGATACTATTGTTCATTATCACTTAACCGGTATATGCAGGTGTATTTCATCAATCTACAATTGTGTATATGTTTTATTTGTTGTTTTCATGTGTATATGTAAACCAAATGTTTTATTTGTTGCTTGTTTTCTGACATTAATTAAGGAGCCAGATTAATTATGCTCGGTCTTTTATCAAAACAAGTTTCAAATACGATCTCCCTTCATCATTATATAACAAACCTTCAAATAGAATATGTTAGTCGTCCGTTAATACATTGCATAAGTTAAATATCATGATATAACGTAGCCGTGTGCAGATGTTGTTCGGTAAAATTCTGGATACATGCAAAGGTTTTTCTAATTATGCTTTTTATATACTTTACAAAACATTCAAGTGTATTGTTTGCTAATTTCTGTGGATGTCGACTTTATCTGTGTGTCGTTTGTCTGTTTGCGTGTTTATTTTTGTATTTTGTGGTTGACTGTCGTCATTGAATGCTACTTTCCCTGTCCGACTTTTATATCTTTATTTTTATTGTTAGGGATTCCTTTTAATGGGATGTACGTTTGTTTACACTATTGTGTCACCACTTGGTCGTTGAAAACAGATTAATAGCCAGGTTCTGGACACATCAAATCAATTTAAACTAACCTGCAGTCCTTATTGCCTACTAACCGTTCCAAGAAAGAAATATAAAAAGATCGGACAGGGAAAGTAGCATTCAAGGACGATAGTCAACCACAAAACACAAAAACAAACGCGCAAACAGACAAACAAGAAGGCAAAAGTAATAATAACCCTGTCTTCGCCACTCTTTATGTTACGTTACGTATTGCCCTTTTCATTGACAGTTTGTATATGCTCATATTTCGGTTTATGGTGCAGTGCGGACCTACGGTGTCATTGCGTTGGATTGCTGTGTTTTCTATATGATAGTTTTTCTCAGTCTTGTTGTTTTACCAAACATGAGTAGGATTTCAAGCTTAGCTAATTCTGGCTTCCAAGACAGCCTTGTCAATTAATAAACGATTGAGATAAAACTATGATTGGTGAATGTAAATAGCAATGAGTGTGTGAGCTACTGATATACATGTGGTGTAATTGACATGTTGGTTGGTGCGATGGGTGTTGATCGAAACAGCATACCTTTAAAAAAAACTAGCTACCAATATGCCTGAGTATAATTAACACATTTTTGTTAATAACACATACCATTGTAACATATTTTGAAAGTAACGTTTAAACAGTTGTAGTAGAGCGTTATTATATAAATACCAAATCCTTAATTAATCAAGGAAACGCAACCCTTGTATAAAAGTAGATGCATTACAATAATTAGAACCAAACATTATTTATTGTTTTAAACAAAACCTTGTTTCATAATTATATTGCACTTTGTGTTTTACTTATATTGCCTATTGATGCTGCCTTGTTGGTTAAAGATTAGATCATGGCGGGGATTTCTTTATTTACACTGTCCTGTTTGAATGGGATGACAGTAGGGTAAGTGTGAGGTTTGGTGCACCCTACAACCGGTTTAAACCCCAAGTGGCCTACTTTGCCACTGACCGTTCCAAGGCGGTAGCCCTATTGTCAACCCTTTTGTGTTTGTGATGTCGTTTGTATTTATTATTACTTTTGCCTTCTTGTTTGTCTGTTTGCGTGTTTGTCCTCCTTGAATGCTATTTTCCCTGTCCGATACTTTTACATTTCTTTTACTATATGCAATCTGAAATTTAAATTTTAAAATATGTCACTGATTGTACGCCTTCCTAATTCATTAACTTATTAAGTAAACAGCCTTTGTTTTTAATAAAAGGACGAAATAAAAAACGAACACAGTGGATATGTTTAATCAAACACTTTATATCTTAACATCAGTGCAATTTACAATATGAATTTGCGGTGCACCGAAACCGTCTGCATCTAATTGGTTAGGGTGTTGTCTACTATTTTTCAGTCGAAGGTTCCGGTTTATAGCCTCATATAAGACACAAACAAACAACATATTATGCTAAAATATTTTAGAAATATTGTATGAAACTTCGACGAAATAAATCTGATTGGTTCGTAGAATTCTACACGTTAATAATATATGTATGATAATACTGATAAAAATAACACAATTTTCTAATCTCTAATACAATAATGTCAGTTCATGTTCTTCTTCATTACTCCAAATATGATAATAAATATATTTGTATTAAATAAAATAAAAGATAATAAAAACACTTAGCGGATATTTTAATGAAACATTAATTAAACAAGCTATCATAATTCTAATTGCGGTGAACTTTATCGTGGATATCATCAATTTAATTATGTTCTATAACGTGCTACATACCAAACAACACACTGTACAAGTAGGACGTATTCTCGAAACTTGCTCAGCCACAATCCCATTGTACCGCTCAAAACATAAATAGTTCCTTTAGCGTTAAAGTTCTCTGGCTTGTTTTGTTTCATGAACATGTTTATGTTCATTTAAATCGAAATCAATACACAAAAAGTATTTATAATTCACACATTGCAATATCTGTGAAAAGCGAGAATAAGATTTTATTTGATGACGTAGAAAACTTTGAACAGGTAAATTAATCCACAGGTAAATAGAAATTATTTGTTGTTTTGGAGTGAATAACATATTTTATTTCATCCAGAAGTGAGAAAACTTTATATTTTCACAAATGCGAAGCATGAGTTAAAATATAAAAGTTTTCTAACTTCGAGATGAAATAAAATATGTTATTCACGACAAAACAACAAATTTTCTTTATATTTCATGATTTTACAAACAATTATTTAAGCCATCTCAGTAACTAAACCGTTTTACACTCCTGGCTACGCGCCCTGTTCACGGTGACATAACGAAATGTAACATGACGTCACTTTTTTTGAAACCGTTAACGTCATAGAAAGAAAGTAATTAAATAAACAGTGGATTTAACAGTATAGCAGTTGAAATATTGTGTGAGTCGTGTGACTGTGAATTCGTGTTGGTTGTACATTAAAAAGGTAGTCCCGGCAGCTACTGTGGAAATAAAACTCTATATTCCGCAGTGTGGAATAACACTTTTATATCACTGACAAAATACAGTATTTCATTGCTTATCATAAAATAAATGTATTTATCAATTATCTGGCAATGATTGTACAGCTATACAAGTCAGATTTACCTCCTTTCCCCGTGCAGTCATACAGTGGTAAAAGTAGTATCTACGTCATGCAAATAATACTTATTTATACATACAACTTAGTAGCGGTTCTAAATATATATTTCTCTCCGGGACTATCAAGAAATATTCATATGATGTTTAAGATTTAAATTTGTTTAATTGATAATACTACCAAAATGGGTGGCCATTCATCTTTAACGCTTTTCAATGAATGCCTTCTACTACCAAATGTTCAGGACAGCTGTTGCATACATACATACATACAGGACAGCTGTGTGCTTATCCTTATTTTTTAATAGTTGCAAGTACGTAATTGCTTGACAGTTAAGTAAGATTTTCAAAATTGTATAGCTCAGCTTGAGCTAAAGATTTCGACTCAAACATTTCGAGAATACGAGGCCTGGACACAATGATAAAAAGCCACTAGAGCTGTATTTAGATAGAAATATAATGCACTTAATTTATAATAATATACATACTAACGATAAAGTTGTGCAAACATAAACATTAAGGTAGTGTGCATTTTGAAGAAAAAACAACATTCCCTATCCGTATGAAGAACAAAATGCAAACTACATTCTAGAGTCTTTTTGTATGTATCAACATTTCCCATAATGTCCTGTTGGTCAGCATACACTTTTAAAGGCAACACCATCATCTCAAGTACATTCTCAGATTAATCCTTAACCCGCTACATATATATAATGGAATGTTCTTTCTTTGAATTGAGACCATTCCATTTATGTGACAAAGGGGTGTTTTGAGGGAAAATGACTGATCAGCAGCCGGACATTGTAAACCTTGTTCAGCCTGTGAGTGAAATCTGGGTTTACAATGGACGCAAATGCTATTATAGTCGTGCTTAGCGGCTTAAGGGTTAATGCAGAAAACGGTGTACGTCAGTTTCTGAAACGTACTTGCAAATAAACAAAGCTAGCCAATTTTTGTTGAACGTTTGAAGTTCATTGATTAAAATCTACATGGCCAAGTTCGTAAATTGACTTCTCGATGACAAACACAGGCTATATACTGACATCAAACTGGTTTCACCCTGAACACATTGTGTATTCGTGTATATTCATTGTATCACCTGTCTGTTGTCAGTGTTGCCAGCTGATGTCAGTATGTTACCAGACCTGCTATTACTCATTGGTTCATGGCTAACCTTGATAATACAACATGGTAAACCTAGATCAACCATGGTATTACACCGTGGTCGATCACGGTATAACACCATGGTCAACCTTGGTTGATGTAAGCATTGTTTTGGTCATGACATCTTAATAAATAACCATTATCTGTCCCCGTCATAGGTATATGGTGGTCGCAGTTTCATCCCCTATAATACCTTGCACTTATTAACATTTATTATACATATATTTTAGCAACTAAGCATTTGAATTCATGATACATACCATTCAAATACATATTCATACACGGCAACTTCTTATCCAATCAAGAAGCTCGTCTTATGGTTTCCACAAACTACGAATATAAGGTTTTATGTCTCACTGTTGTAAGATGGTTTATATTCGACTGTCATATAGGCACATATTATAGCATAGTTCACTCCTACCAGTCCTATCTAAGATGGAGTGTCTCTGTGGCCGAATGGTTAACGACGCTGCGTTGTAAACCTTCGCTCTCACCGCTGCGGGTTCGAATCCGCTGGGAGCCTCGACTTGTAAGTGAGAAAGTGTCGATTCTTACGGATGACGGGAAGTGTACAGTACTGGTTCTACCCAGAAAAGTGAGTGGTCTGCCTCCACCACAAAATATCGACCTTACATGTGTTAAAAATGACGTAAAACACCATACAAACAAACAAACTATCTAAGATGGAGACAGTTTTATTTCTATTCGCGTTGTTGTCATATGTGCTACATGTATAACAGAATGTGCGATAATCCATGTTATATTATTTCTATCAATATTTAATAAAACACATGCACATATATAAATGCAATATCTGAAAACAGACAGTTTCTTTAATAGTAAATAGTAAATGCAAAATAAAACTGGCTGCTAAGGAACCTAGTACATTTTCTGTGTTATTTTGCAAGAGTATAGTATTTATTGCTTGTTAAACCCTGTATTCTCCTATCCATTCTACAAGAATATTTATATTGATTGGCTGCTAGAGTACGATGATTTAGATAATAAGTACAAGTAGATATAATTATTAAATGTAATATCTCCAAAGGTAATTTTACTTCTGTGAAAAAATAATGTCTAGATGATTAAACCAATCGGCAAAATTATATATCAACAGGATTGCACATTCCTACAGCGCCAGAAAACATGAATTAATGAATCCGTATCCGACTTACAAAAATAAACATGTCGTTATTAATTGTGTACTTGAGTCCTAAAAGTAACTGTAAAAAGCGTGCATTTAACCAAGTCGCACCGACTACAAATATTCAGTAGTGGTATTATTGTACTGGTCCTTTGGGATCATCAAGGCTTGAAAGTAGAATATGGCTTAAGCCGGTGCTAGGAGCGTGAGAGGTGTTGC